>PVLD010023107.1:0-28054 GCA_004027595.1 Dinomys branickii | reverse complement strand
ACTCATTCTACTTCAGTATGACCTCATCTTAACTCATGACCGAAGAAACAGCCCTATTTCCAAAAAAGGTCATAGTATGAAGCATGGTAGGTTAGGATCTTAGTACATGAATGGGGCACAGTTCAACCCATCCCATGCAGCCGGTGTTTATTTCTGCAACAGATAAGGATGAGGGACTGATGTGGAGGTGTGGTGGATGGGTCCTGGACAGAGGTGCAGATGCATAGGAACAAAGCTAAGCATAGGCTGCCCAGTGAAGTGAGAAGAGCTTTAAAGTGAGAAAACTCAGATGGCAAGGAGGGATTCCCGATTCCGGCCTAAAATTGTGCTCCGTATGTTTTCACTTGCACTAAATCCAACATTTCATAAGAGCAGGTGAAGGTTTCATGAAAACTGCCCACATGCATGAAATGATGTTCTATTTTACTGTGTGATGTGATCTTGTCAGTCAAGACAATCATGCCTTTTTTTTATTCTTTGGAAATTTCTAATAGAAAGTTCCCCAACGCTTTTAACTTCAAAGGAAAAATAGTAACAGGTTATTTTAGAAAATAAAAAAGACAGACATCAACTATTTCCCCACTGAGAACATAAGTGGAATTATTACAGACCTCTTGTTCAGATGCTCCTAAGTAAGATGTGGTTTGCTATGGCTGACTTTGAAAAAACACAGGACATAACTCAAGGGTAACTTGGTAAGAGAAGGGTGGTGGTCAGGTCCCTGTGGTGGTGGCCAAAATGTCTTTTTTGGGTGTAGTACTAGGGAATTGAACCCAAAATCTTTGCACTGACCTACATTCCCAGCCATTTTATACATATTTTAAAGTTTTCAAACAGAGTCTCAATCATTGAGTCTTGCCCAGGCTGGGCTTGAACTTGGGATCCTCTTGCTTCAACCTCCTAGAGAGCTGGGATTACAGGTGTATGCGGCCACATTTGGCTGACAACAAGGTCTTGAATTAGTCCACGGTTCACTCACAAAGATCAGAAAGCTATTTTAAGCAGGGGCTTTGTTTTGTGAATGTGAGCTTAGGCTCCTTAAGTTGTCTTTGCTCAGTGGGGATCCATTCAGGAAGGTCTGGCACCCTGGGTCCACAGTCTTAGGGAGGTCTCTTTGTAGGACACCCTGTGCTTCAGGGTCATTGCCAGGGAACTGTGTAGCTAAGGAGATCTAGAGGAGGAAGAAGCTGAAGAAAGGAGCGAGAAAAGTCACCAGAAGACACTGCAGTGTCACCTAACGTTGTGGTTCAGGCTGGCCTCAGGTGTAGGGTGCTATGGGGGAATTAGAAAGTGCATGCTGAGTCACTCACTCCGACTTTCTAGAAGGCATTAGATGGGCGATTCTGGGGTTTGGTGGCTACAGTACGGGGCTTCTGGTGGGCCACAGTCTGACTACTCAAGCTGAACAACAAACAGAAGAAAGAGAAAAGAAAAACACTAGATGTGCAGAAGTCTTCACATGCAGTTGTAACCTTTAGCCTGCTGCTTTTACTTTGTCTATTTGGCGGCTTCTCCATGAACCTGTTTTCAGTTCTTACTTGAAGCAGTATAATACCTTATGTAGTGTTTCATGCATGCCAGGTTCTGTGTCAAGAGCTGTGCACATCATAAACCATTTAATCACACTAAGATGAGAACAAGGAGTTACCCAGAGATGGAGTAGCTTGTCCAGGGCTACCGTGTCAGCAAGTGGGAGAGCCAAGGTGAGAAACCCAGCAGCTGGACTCGGAAGGCCAAATGTAGCATCCCTATAACCAAATGTTGCCTGGCCACTCTGCGTCGAGGGAGGACAGTGGATGCAAGCAAGCCCACGCTCCAGACATCCGGCAAAACACTCTTGGGGAAGCTGATTTTCCGGTTAGTCAAAGACCACCCTTTTATGTGTGGGAACTCACAAAGTATAGCTATTATTAGAATCTCTCTAAAATGTTGCTTAATAGAAGACTTTAAACATACTGTCACATTTTCTTGAAGATTAAATGACTTCACTGTGAACATTATTCCTGTATTCACTCATTCCACACATATCAAGTGCTTTGGCCGTTAATGTAGTTATAGGTGCCAATGGTGACTGTGTGCACCGCTCAAGCAGAGTAAGCCTTCCAGTCTGTGTAGGACAACATCAACCTGGTGCTCTGCCTGAATGCTGAAACATGGCAGGTGGCCTGTCTGCAGCTGGCAATACAGGTGCTTGAGGTTGGCCGAAGTTATTCATGTACAAGTGGCTCTAACACTCAGCGGCTTTGTGACTGCAAGCAAGTCCGTGAACTTTAGTCTCACGTGCCAAACTGGGATGAAGATTTTGCCTTCCTCAAGGATTGTGGAGACCCAGTGACATAATGTAGGGGAAAAGAAACCACTGATTGGCCCCTAACGAGGTGAGTGGTCACAAACCACTCAGAAGATCCTTCTTACTCTACCCAAGAAACCCACCCCTCTTAAGCACTGGGTGTTACCTGAAGGGCTCTCATCTTTTCGGCTTCGATCATTTATAGTTGAATGTTCAAGTGCAGCTTCTACACTGCCAGGGAAGCCACTCCAGGTCCTGAGCCAGTCAAGTGGAGACCTGTCTGAACGTTTGACACAGCTCAAGAATGATGCCTTGTCTGAAGTAGGCACTCATTGAGTGGCAGGTTGAATGAAGTAGGGTAAGCCAGGTTGTTGATTCACCTCACTCCGCCTTGTCTGTGCCTCACTTTCTCCACCTGTACATGGGCCTAATAATACTTGCCACCTACACACATTATTGCAGTTGTGAGGGCTGTCGCAAGCACAGGCATAGAGAGCGGGGGATCATTAGAAGATGTACATCTAACAAAGTGGAAACCTTTGAACTTTCAGAGCTGTGGGGTTGTCGGGTGTGGACATGTTATCTTCATCTCTTATACTCCTCTTCAGCATTTCAATTGCATTAGAAGTGAGTTGGTCTTTTCCGGTGCCAAGCCAGTGCATACATATACAGAAGAGCCTTCTGATCACCTGAAATTCAAGTGACAGTGACTAAATAACCCGTGCTCCCCATCACTGCCACAGCCCTGTGCTATTTAGCACAGTGAGAGAACAAAAAGTAGTTTGTTTGTCTCACACAAGATTTATAGGATCTGAACTATATAAAGACTATAGATGGATGATTTATTTTCAAAAGGGCTTGCTAAAATATCACTTCAGTTCATTATCCTCTCATTCACTCCGCAAATATTTATAGAGCACTTATTATGTGCCAGACACTATTCTAGTAACAAACCAAAGTCCTTGTCCTCATATATACTGTACTCTCCAGAGAGCAGGCAAATAATCAAATAAATAGACAAAGATAGGAGTTCACAGAGTTACGAAGAAAATGAAATGGGGTAATTGATTAAAGCATGACCAGAAGGGGAAGACTATTTGTTTGGGATAATTAAGCAAGTTCTCATTCAAAATAATTCAATTCATCCTGGGGCTTGGTGACTGGGGGAGGGGGGTGTCACCAGACTTAGGTGTCCACCACTGGAGATACTTTAGCCTACCTGGGATCCTTTTAAATTGTAAGTATGAAAGCCAGGTGTGGTGGTGCATGCCTGTAATCCTAGCACTTGGGAGCCTGAGGCAGGAGGATTGCTGTGAGTTTGAGGCTAACCTGGACTACAAAGTGAGCTCAAGGCCAGCCTGAATTGCATAGTGAGACCCTGTCTCAAAAAGCCAAAAAAAAATAGTAAGTATGATCTAAAGGAGTCACACCCACACTGTTTATATCTTAACATGAATCGGTGTCAAATTTTTTCAAGCCCATGCAGAGAGATAGGCTAAAATATAGGCCAAGGAACCCAGTGGGGTAGAGGATGCGGCCTTCGTGTCATCATTTCCGCCTTCACATCCAGGTGCTTTACTCTCTCGGGAGCAATCTTTCGATGATGAGTGACTAGAAATTGGTTTGAGAGGTTTCCAAAGCCATAGATCTTGAGATCACGGTTGCCATACCTGCATTCTTCCCTTCCTATCAACAAACACTGGAAAAGCTCTGATTCATGGCTAACAGGCTTGCTGTGCGGGCCTCTTGTTCTGAGTCAGAGTGGAAGGGCTCAGAGGCCTTTGGTTGGTAGGGCTTAGTAATGAGGAAGGAAACGGTTACTAGGAAATAAAGAGTTACACTCATCAAAGTTATCAGTAACCAAAGAACAGTGACTTAGTTCTTTGTTACATGGTGGAAGAGAAAGAGTAGGTGTGTGACAGAACTAGACCCAGATGACCCCACCCTGCTTGAGGGCCAGCGCCAGCTTCCTATGAAGCCGCCTGGGAAGTAGGTGGGGACAGCCCCACTTGTCCCTCCATATTGTTTATTTTTGCTTTCCCGAAATAAGCAATCTCAATCTTTACTTTCCATGCGGAAACACTCCCCACTCTCTCCTGCCCTCAAAATGTGGGTGTGTAGAAGAAGAAGAATATAAAACAACTTCAACAATAGATTTTGCAGGCACTAATTAATGACCTGAATTGGGAAATTTTACTCACAGCTGCTCTCATCTCACCTACCTTTGACTTGTTCTATCATTAATGGCTATTCACTGAGCTGGCATAGATGTCAAAGTTGGTGGAACATTCTAGAAACATTCAGAATTTAACAACAATAATATACAGCACTTACTAGGCACTTATACAGTTCTGTTTGACTCACTTTCTACATAATAAGATGCTTAATCTTACAATGGTTCTATCAAGTATCTATCCTATTATCCCCATTTTACAGATTAGGAAATTGAGGCACAAGAAATTTTATTTCACTTGCCCAGCTACAGAACGGCCTAGCAGGATCAGTTTACAAGCCTGTCTCTGTCTCTTTCTCTTTCTCTGTCTCAGTCTGTCTCTGTATCTCTGTCTGTCTCTGTTTTGTTTTTTGTTTTGTTTTACAGTATTAAGGGTCAAACCCAGGGGTGCTCCACTGAGCTATATCCTTAGTTCTTTTTTGAGATAGAGTTATGCTTAAATTACCTCAGCTGGGCTCAGACTTGTGATTCTCCCTCCGTAGACTCCAGAATGCTGAAATTACAGGCATGGGCCACCATGCCTGGCTCCATGCCTGTCTCTAGGTCATCATAGTATTCCTGCTTCTCCTGTTGCCTATGGCAGTTGTCATGCAGCTCTTGATGCTTCTGACTGCTCTTGAGTGTTTGCTTCAACTCTGATTCTGATTATTTCACGTAGTGTCTCCTACCCAACTACTTCCAGGAAAGGTGATGACTTAACCTTAAGGATCCGACCAGTCTAGAGGAATATTGCATCTAGGATCTACTAGCTGACTTATAATTATTTGTTACCCACCTACACATTTTCATGCCTACTCTTTCCTCAGAGAATTAGGACTGTGAACCTCTAAAGCCTAAGTGAACACCATAGTATTTCTGGAAAGTTTGAGTTGGGTAGGCATCATGCCCAGAGATAGCCCTGTGTCTTGGATATTTTCTCTCATTGCTGATACAAAATACCTGACCCCCAAAATTAAGGAAGAGAAGGTTCATTTAGCTCAGAATTTGTGGAGGTTTCAGTCCATAATCAGCTGGCTCCAAGGCAGGGTGGCATGGGGAGGGGCAGCAGCTCAAGGCTTTGGAAGACAGGAAAAGCAACAAGAGCAAAAAGTAACAGTGCAATCTCAAATTCTACTTCCCCTTCTTCCTCAGAGACCTATGACTTAGGCCGCCGGGCAGCATTTTCTCTCCCTTCTTTACCACAACTTTCTTTTCAACTCTCCTTTAAAATTCACTGATTCCATGACAATAGTGTAATCCTAGCACTCTGGGAGGTTCACGATTTCAAGCTCAGCCTGGGAAATATAGCTAGACTAAAGCTTTTCATTTTCTCAGAGAAAAACGAGGAGAAACAAGCTTACATTTAAGACAAGGAAATTGGCCTGATGACCACGGGCCCCCTCCTCACATCCACTATGCTCCTTAATTAAGGGTCACCTCATTGTCACTTTCCAGTTTATGTCTCAGCATATGGCCATCTACTGCTTCAATGTGGCTGCACCTGGTTTTTGTTTGCTTGCATGTTTGCCTTTCCTAGCAAGTCTCCTAGGGCTTCTCACAAACTTATGTGAGAACCCATGCCTTCTCACAAACCTATTGGAAATCTCAAAATAGTTGGATGATATGAAGCAAAAACCTAGAGGAGTTGTTTTTATGTCTAAATGAGAAAATATTACAGGTTGTCATCTGGGAGGAGTTTGTGCCCACCACGTGGTAGCTGCATTGTCCAGGTGAACGGTGGCCTTTTCAGTGACCCCTTTACCATTCCTTGTGCACCCAACACACCCTGAAGACTATTTAAAGCTGAGATGACTGACAGGTGCCATGCTCTGATGACACTAGTCTCCAAGTCAGACTGCCCCTTGTGGTAACCACTGAAGGGAACGCCCCACAGCCAAACACATCAGGAAGTTGAATGAAAGATGAAATTGCTGTCCATCTAATGAGCACACACTATGCACCACTGTATGAGGATTGGCTTTTCTTACGCTCACAGCA
This sequence comes from Dinomys branickii, assembly GCA_004027595.1. NCBI lineage: Eukaryota > Metazoa > Chordata > Mammalia > Rodentia > Dinomyidae > Dinomys > Dinomys branickii. The sequence goes on along the minus strand of PVLD010023107.1, from coordinate 21,554 downwards.
GCTCTGCGAGATAGGAAATGTTCCAGTCGCCCTCATTTTCCAGGCAAATGGGGATCAGAGGGATTTAAAAACTCCCCCAAGCTTACTCAGTAGAAAGGAGGCTGGGTACGGATTCACTATTCTGTTCTAAACACATTCCTGCAGTGGAGAGCTGAGAAGATGGGTAGTGGCTTTCCTTCTGGTTACATATATTTGGAACATAGTGTATTATGTGTACTTCATCTCCTCGTTCCCTGTGGGCCTGTGCAGGGAAGAAGTTGGACACTAGAAGCAAAAATTTATTTCACTCAGGTCATATCTGCATCAAGAAAATAAAAGGTGAAAGTACTTCAAAGGGAAGATAGCCCATCTCAGCCAGATTTCTAAAATTTGGAGGGAAACAGCTATAGCATATGAAATAATTCACGAGTTTTGAAGTAATCTGTAAAGAAAATGTGGTATGTACACACCACAGAATACTCCTCTGCCATACAGAGGGATAAACTTGAGTCATTTGTAGGAAAATGGCTGCACCTTGAGACCATAATGCTAAGTCAAAGAAGTTAGACATGCAGGCTTAAATATTGTATGGTTTCTCTTATATGAGAAACTCAAACTACAAATAAAGAACAAAAGAAAAGGTAGTGTCTCAGTTAATTTTCAGATTGCCGGGGCAAAATACCTGACACTCACATGATAAAGGAGGAAAGGTTTAGTTTAGCTCAGTTTATAGAGGTTTCATTTTGTAGTCAGTTAGCTACAAGGCAGAGTGGCATAGCAGAAGGACATGGCAGAGTGGAAGTCATCCTTCGCAGGGCAGGCAGGAGTCAGTGGACCAAGAGCCCTCCTGACTTGTACCCTATCCAGGCTACAAGTCTGTTGGATGGTGACACACACTCAGGGTGGCCCTTCCCATTATCCGTACTCAGAACTATGATAAACCAGCCAGCTGATTAGTTATCAGGAACCCTTCACCCCTATACACATACCCTGGATCCAGCCACCTACAAAAAGCCCCGTGCATGAGCACATGAGGCTTTGAGTGGGGAGGACTAGATACAAGCCATAGCACGGATAGTAGGAAGTAGAGAGATAGATCTTTTGCAAATGAGAAGGGGCACCAAGAGATGGGGGCGGAGGGAAGGAAAAGGGAATGAAGAAAGGAATTAGCTGTGTTATGTACATGGTCCCTCCACACAAGAGACCGTAAACATGATGTACAGCAAACAGGTACTAACAACAAAGTGTACAAATCATGCAAAATGTGCAGTTTGTGGTCTTCCCTTTGCTACACAGGCCCTGGGCAAATAAGATTTTCCTATGACCAGGCAAGAAGAGCAAAATAAAGAATAAACTTAATACCAGACCTGAAATGAGGATCTTGGAGCTTCATTCATAATATTAAGTAGGTGTCATGGGAAATTTTTTAAAAATAGCACCCAATGTTCTCATGATTAAAGGTTTTGTGGTCTATGTCATATTTTATATAAAATGTAAATACATACTCCTTTTATATTGTCTAATTTTATACTTTTCTTTGTCAGTTAAAGTGTTTTAAGTAGTTACCTAAAGGAAGTAGGCAGGATTTATTTTACTATTGTTACTGCATATATTTAACGTATAGGACAAGATGTTTTGATATACGTACCTTAATTTTATTTCTCTATGGAAACTTCTGTAATACATTATAAATCCACATGTGAATCACATTTTGGTAAACTCTTTTCAGGACAACTAATTGTGAAAACCACCATGTGCTTTCTACCGTTTTGCTATCTGTGGACCTTTATTAGTGTGTTAGCAATATGTTTGCAAACTTCTAACAGACACTGAATTAATTAATTAATTTAGTTATTTAGAGACAGAGTCTCACTATGCAGTTCAGGCTGGCCTTGAACCCACTATGGAGCTGAGGCTGGCCTCAAACTCAGAGCAATTCTTGTGCCTCGTACTCCTGAGTGCTGGAATTATAAATGTATGGCACTAAGCCCACCTGAGATATTGAACTTTTAAACTGAGAACTGAAACACTCACTATAGCTGAGGTATGGAATCAACTGAGGCATCTAGCAATGTATGAATGGATAAGAAAATGTGGTGCAGAATGAACATGGAATATTATTTAGTCATAAGAAGAATGAAATCCTGTCATTTGCAGCAACATACATTAAGGACATTATGTTAGATGAAATAAGCCAGGTGCATAAAGACCAGTACCTTGAGTTCCCACTCATGTTTGTGTGTTAATCAGCTTTTCATCACTATAACCTGAGAAAATCAATTTAAATTCAGAAAAGCTTATTTTCGCTCATGGTTTTAGATGTTTCAGTCCATGGTTGGCTATCTCCTATCGAAAACCGAGTTAAATAACCCTAAGTTATTGCAGGCTGATCAGGCCCACAATCTCCCAAGCAAGTAGACAGCAAAGACTTAAATGAGACAATGGAAATGATTTCAGGGCTCCAGGAGAGACTAACTCTCTTACAGCTTTGATATTCTCTGAGTTTAGCCAAAGACTTCTCTGGGCAGCCTGTATTTATTTGGTTTTCAAACAAAGGAGGAGACTCAAGAAAACATGGGAATCTCACAAGACCTTGGGGGAATTTTCCCAAGTAGTAAGTTATGTCAATCAGGAGAACCACCTTATCTTTAGGTTGGCATTTATTGTAGGAGTGTGGAGCCTGCAGCTGCAGTCTCCTTGTAGTTAATTGGGGCTGGAGCCAAATGTCCTCAGCTGCGGTCTTATCAGACAAGGTGCCTAAGCTTTAGACAACTCACAAGTAAACACAGAAAGCCAGTTGGTTAATATTAAATCCTGCTGAGAGGCACTTTGTAGTGGTCCCCAACCATCTCCATTGCTGTTGACCTTAGGTGAGGAAGACATATGACAGAAGGTGATGGAGCAAAGCTGCTTCCCTCATGGCAGCCAGGAAGCAGAGAGAAGGAGAAAAAGAGCCAGAGAGGGATGGGGCCAGGGAAGAGATACAGTCTCCAAATTCACATGTACACAAAGCAGTCCCTTCAACTAGGCTCTCCTGTTTCTGACGCCTCCCAATAATGCCATCAAGTTTTGATGTCATCAGTGGATGTATTCACTGAAGAAATTAGAGTCCTCATGATCCAATCACTTCCCCAATGCCCATCAGTAATCAAGACTTCAAAACTTCAAGAAAGTTTTGGGGGATATACCATAACATGTATGGAAGCTGAAATAATTGATTTCATAGAAGTGAATAGTGTAGCGGTCACTACATCCTAGGAAAGGGAAGAAAAAGAGGAGCAGGGACGTTGGAATAATGGGCGCCAAATACAGCTACGTAGGAGGAAGACATTTTAGTGCTCTGTAGCACAGTGAGTTAGCTACGATTCACAACAAAATTCTCTATTTACATCAAAACTTACATTCTTATGAAGGACTAGAAGACAGGAGTTTGAAGGCTCTCAATGCAAAAAATGTGATAAATATTTCAGGAGACAGAGATGCCAACTACTCTGGTTTAATTGTTGCAGGATATATATATGTGATGATTAGACCGGGGTACTTTATATATATACTTAATAAAATCATCCTACTGTACTCCTTGAATATATACAAACATTATGTGTCAGTTTAAAATAAAATGAACCAACGTGTAAAATAAAAGCTACAACAATTGAGAGCTGAGTGATATAAATTAACCTCAGTAAAAGTCACATTCCACATGTTTGCTCTCTAGTTGGTTTTTCTCTTGCATGACAGACCCTCTTTGTTCAGTTCTTTTCCTTGTGTGTGCTATTAGTTTTGGAAACATGTCTCTGTTCTGCTTATTTTGAAAATATTTTGAGATAACACCCTATCCTGAAGTTCCACAGATACGGAAAAATCACTTGTTGGTCAGGAGAATAAGTTGAGCCACTCCTCATTTTCCAAAATAAGAAACTGTGACCTCCTTGCCACCTCCTGCCTTCACTCACTGCCTTGGCCTCCACCCTGCCACTTCCCACAGGCAAAAGCAATTGCTCTGCTAAGCGCTCACATCTCCTTGGCAAAGGCTAATGCTCTAATGCACATGCGTAGCCGCTTACGTGTTCTTCCTTAAAACTCATGTGGAAGAATTGTGAACTCTGGCATGGAATTTCACTATCAGATCAACTATCTTTTGCTGGAATTCAGCCCTCTGTATTTCATGACTCATCTCGTGATGATTCAGAGCACATTGGGAGCCAGAGTGTCTAACATTTTTCTTTTCTGAAGCAACTTTTCAGTAGTTCAAGAAAACGTCTTTTTGAAGCTCTGCCTCTTTGAATATTTGAGAGATTTGAATTTTAGTACATTTATAGATATGTGCAACCACTACCATAGTTAATTTTAGAACATTTCCCTGTAAACTCATGCCCTTTAGCTATCAGTTCCTAACTCCCAACTTTCCAACTTTAAGCACCCACTAATCTTTCTATCTCTACAGATTTCTTTCTTCTGGACTCTCATATGAATGGAATCATATGCTATGTGCTAATTTTACATCTGGCTGCTTTCATTTAGCATATGTTCTCAAGGTTTATCCACACTGTAGCATGTATCAGTACTTCATTCCTTTTATTGGGTAAATAATATCCCATTTTAGGGATATACCACATATTATATTCAACAAATTGTGACCTCCTTACCATTTCCTACCTTGCACTCAACTGCCCTGGCCTTAAATAGAATCCATGGGGAACCATGAGTAGGGACTAGGACTGGTATCAGTAGGTTGCATAGAGTTTTGGATCCCACAGTCCTGGATATCTCTGAAAACAGATGTGGCACAGAATACCATGTAGAGCTGTCAAGGCCTCGCAGGTGAACTGGAACCTTCAGTCCAGATTTTCACCAGACTAGCTTCTGTGCCTCCTGTACTAGAAGTCGTGATAATTTTCCTGCACACCCAAAGAAAATCTGCTTTGCTCCTGGAGCCCTAAGTATCCCTAGGGCACCCACTTCTGATTGCAGCAGAACCAGGCCATGGAGCCAATGGCAGCACCTTTTTAAGGAGGCTAGTGTCCCATGTAGGCGCCTCCGGCCTGGCTTAAAAGTGAGATGGGGCAATCACATTTTCTCTTGGAAATATGGTATTGGGAAGCCAAAAGTCGGCACCACTGTATGAGTTGGGACTGAAAGGCACTAAGGCAGACTTGGAACAGGCCCACTGTGACAGACCATGTGTGACTAAAAGTTCTGAGGAAACCAGTCAGCAGAGAAAGAAAATGGAGGAGATATACAGAGAGAAGCAGAGACACCCAGGGAGAGATCCTGGCACTCTGGAAGGTGGACAGGAAATAGTAGCTGCCTCACTTCTTGTGCTAGGTGTCACTGTAGTGTTTGTTTTGGGAGTGCCATGAAATCTCAGTTCTCTTTCAATAACCTGTGCTCCTCCCCCCGCAGCACACAATCTTGTTGAACCAGCTAGAATGGCTATTACTCGCATCACAAAAAAGCCCTGACTGGAGTATGTGCAGAATGGGTATGGAGTCAGGAGTCTGGCATGGAGAGGGACCAGTATGGGGAAGTGTAAATTCAGCAGGGCGCTCGACATTGGCTGGGTGGCAGTCTAGCAGCATATGGTGGAGGAAGGAGGAGGTTGCTAGGGTCCAGGATAGAGGGGCAGAGGCTTCTTGTGAGTTTTCTAAACTGAGCCAAATGTATGTGTGCACAAATGTGTGTGTACACACCTGTGCATGTCTCTGTGTGGTGGGTGTAGGTGAGGAGAGGGGGCCTTAACAGCCAAATCTTTATCCAAAGCAGGATAAAGGGTTGAGTGGAATGGACTTGGCTGGCAGCAGGGGCATTGCCTGGTCCTTCTGCCTTGCAACTTTCATTTAGCCATGGGTTTATGTTGGCAAGGACAAAACTGTTGTGCCTCTAGTGAGAGCAGGTGTTGTAAAGCTAAGCAAAAAACTTGGAGATGGGTAAGGGGAAAATGTCTGATATAAAGGTATTTTTGGAGTTTCTTCTTCAAATATATATCCATACAGATATGCACCAACTATATACAGTCAGGAAGCTCACAAGGCTTCAAAACAGTGTCCCAAACTCTTTAGCTAGTACTTTGGAAATTCTTAGTGGACTGAACAAAAGGTGATTCTGTGACCCACTGACATGTGAATAGCTAGTATTATTGTCCTAAAGATGGCTGGAAGAATTTGCACGGGGCCGTCTCAGGAATCACAGTGCAGGAGAGACCCTCTAACAGTGGGTCCTGTGCACCCTCCTACTTGGGGCAGCAGGGCTGCTGGGCACCCCTTCAAATGTGGTGATATGCTGGGTGTATACATGTGTCTGAATATATCAAGTTGTATAGGCTAAGTATGTGCAGTTTTATTTATTCATTTTAAATGTTTACTTTTTATATTTTTAAAGACTTGTTTATCAGTATATACATATAGTATATAATGTATACACTCTTTGTGGGGAATTGGTCCATATACTTAATACATCTTCATTTCTTTCAGTTTTTAAAATCTCTTTTCCCTTCCCTTCCTCTCTCCTCCATCCATATCTTGATCCTCTTCCTTTCTTTTCTGGGCGTTTGCAGTACACAGTGCTCACATCCCTGTGTGGAGCTGGTGCACATACATAACACATCTTAATTCTCTTTCTCACCTTTCCCTCCCCCTCTCTCCCTTTCTGTCTCTTCATCCCCTTCTTCTTTAAGAAAAATCTAAAACCCTGAGATTTTTGCATAGCAATTTTGCTTCAGTGCAGCTTTAAAAAGGTTGCCATGTTTTTCTTTTTCTTTTTCTTATTCTCCAAGTATTATGTGTTTATTATGGAGAAAAATCAAGGCATGTAGGAAAATGCAAAGGAAATTTAGAAAATGCATGGTAACCCTTGATCTAGAGATAGCCACTGTTCACAGGGTGCACTCTGCAAGTCGCAGCCTCCTTTTGTCCCTATGTTTACACCAGTCTTCCTGGCTTTCTGCCAGCTCTGGGGCAGCAGGCCTGTGGGCTCTGCTGTACACCAGTCTGGCAGAGAGAAGCAGAAGTTAAAACAATCCTGCCACCTGCTGCCCAACCTGCTTTCCTAAGCAGCTTTCTGGCTCTTTCAAGCTCCTTTTCTTTTAAAACTCTCTGTGATTGGTATTTTTCTAATTATAAAGGTAATAAATGCTTGAAACAAAGTGCCAATGCCTGAGAAGAATTTAAGTAAAAGATGAGAAAGTTTCCCTTCCATAACCCCATTCTCCAGAGATACCCAATTCTGACCTGCTTGTGTGTCTGCACAGATCTTCTATGTGTTTGAATTAGTATATGACTCACTCATTCATTCAAAAATATGTCTTTGGGGCCTCTTATTTTTCAGTCTAGATGCTGGGGCCTGTATCTATAATCAAAACAGTATGTCTTCCCTTCTTAAGCTTACACTGTAGTGCAAGAAGACACATGCCTGAATAAATGAATGAGGAATCTGTATTATGCGAGGCAATGATAGAGAGAAATAAGACATTCAAAGAGACCTGGTGAGTTCTCTGCAGGTGGAGAGGGGTTGCTTTTTTATAGAGAGTAGAAAAGGAAAGACACACAGAGAAGGTGATATTAGGGCAGGACCCTCAAGGAATGAATGACTAATAACTGTGCCCTTCTGGCCCAAGAGCAAAGGCTGGGACACAAGCATATTTTAGAAACATCAAGAGACTTGTGTGGCTGAAGCAGAGTGACTAGAGAGGGAGAGCAACAGGAGACAAGGTCACAGACATGACAGGGTATGTAGTTTGATGTGACTATAGCCATCTTGGTTGTAACTGTCATTTGCCTGCTGGGTGACCCTGACACACATCCCAATCCCTATAGAACAAACAGTCATTAAAACAGTCAGTTGAATATGTTGTGCTGGTCATTGACACTCAATTTTTTAAACTGACATCAGATATGTTAATATTTTTTGAGAAAGGCCAGATATATTCTAGTTGGCCATGGACCACTTTTGTCTGGCTTAGAATATAAATCCCTTTCTCCTGCTTTGCAGTACTGGGATCTTTCTGTCTTGCTATTATTCAAGATATGCTTCTGTCCGTAAGATCCTCTTGTATTTGCTGCAATCCTCGATCTGTCTGCCTCTTTCTTTGGTTTCATGTCAACTTCCAAGTTCAATGGCTGGTCCTTATACACTGGGATCAGGTTTTTCCAAAATGCAGGGGTGCGGTGAGCATAGGTAAGCCCTAGAACTGAAGGGGTGAAGAGGAGAAATCTTTCCCTGGGCTCTGTGAGAGCCGGAACTATGGAGGAAAAGATCCCATGGAAGCAGCCACTGGAATGTTTTGAGTAGAGGAGAGCAGAGACATGATTTAACTTCACATTTCTCTGCCTGCTGTGTTGAGAAAGGACTTAAGCAGATAAAGCAGAACCAGAAAAATAAGTATGGATGGAAAGTAGAGATCTGAGTCCTGAGACACTCCCATGTTTAAAGGTCAGGAAGACGAGGAGGAATGAGCTCAGTAGACCAGGGCATGGCCAGTGAGGTAGGAGAAACACCAAGACAGGAGATTTTGGTTTAAAAGAAAGGGAAGAGACTATCTCCAGGAATAGGGAGTGATTCTCTGTCTTTGATGTTGCCAGTGGGTCAAGTAAAAGGTATAAAAATTGCCTATTGCACATGGAGATATGGAGCTCATTGAGTGAGCGTGGAAGTCCTTGGAAACCTTGATATGGAGTGTGGGAGCAAAATGTGCATATAGTGGGCTCAGGAGAGAATGGTGGTAGAAATTAGGAGACACTGTAAAAGCCGGGGAAAGAGAAAGGGAATAGAATGAGGGTAAAAGGACTCCAGTCATAGAGAAATTCTTCCCAAAGTGTGATTCTCAAAGGAGAATGGGGTGGGGTGGAGAGCTGAGGCTTTATAGGAGACTAAAGGAACATGAGAAATTAATATAATGGGTGATTTTTAAGTGCATTTCAGAGTAAAAGTTTATCAAAAGTGTGTGAAATAATTTGGTAGATAGGAACTTTGACTGTTAATTTATTATATCAATGGTAAATGTCTTGGATGTGATAATGACATTACACTTTTGCAGAAGAATATTCTTGTTCTTAGGGGACATATGCTACAGTATTTGGGAGTAAAGTGATATTAAAATGTTTGTAACTTGCCAAGCATAGGTGCACATGCCTGCAATCCCAGTACTCTAGGAGGCTGAGGCAAGAGGATCAAGTGTGATCCACAAAACTTAAACCCAGCAACACAGGAGTCATTTCCCCCCAAATAAATAAATAAATAAAGACTGGAATGCAGCTCAGTGTGAAGGCCATGGGTTCATCCCCAGGACCAGCTAACAAAAATAGACTGCAATTTACTTTCAGGCATGTTCTAGAATTTACACACACACACATCAAATGCATCAAAATGTTCAAAATTTTAAGTGAAATCAAATCATCTTGTAGCAACTGGTACAGGACACTGCTTAAAAATACAGGTTATTTCTCGGCCACTTCTACTCTTTCTTGTTCCACTTGTATGTAACAACAAATATATATTTTATTATTAACTCTTTTTAAAGTGTCTTTCAAATTTACCAAAGTAAAATCTGGTCATTGGAAACCTTCCCTTAATCAGAAACACCTGCTCAAATATTCCAGAAGTATATTCTGTTTCTCAGAGCTCCTATCCACTGCCAACAGCTTTGTGTGTGTGTGTGTGTGTGTCTGTGTTTTACAGACTGTATTTGTTCATATATACATATCTTTGGGTTTTTTTTATTTTTTGATTCTAAAATGGGATTATAGTATGCATACTGCTCTGTATCCCATTTTTTTCATTCAATATTATAGCTCAGAGATCTCTCACTGTGATTTCATACAGATCTACATCCTGCTTTTTACCTACTGTATAGAAATCCAGCAAAAGATGCATCATAATGTACTTATCCATTTCTCTATTAATAGATATTTCCATTGTCTCACATTTTTTTAAAAGATAAAGTGGTTTAAGAACCTACATTGTCCTTATAGAGTAAATGAAAACAAATACTGCCTGAGGTGGGAAGGGTAATTAAAATACATCTACGTTTTATGTCTAGTAAAAAGGGATGAGGTGAGCCACAGCCTTCGCTTGCCTGCCACTATTTCCATGATGATGTGCACCCTTAGGCGACACTAGAAATAACTTTGAGTGAAGCTCAACATTAATTTTTTAGCTCTACGAATTGCTTAAGGGGCACAGGCTGGCAGGTGTGCAGAGCAAGGACGGGACATTCAGATTTGTGTCACAGCAAAAAAAGACAAAAAAACAGCACTATCTTCTCAGTCAATGAAATAAACAACCAGAAACTGTTGACATCATATAGGTCTTCTGAAGGCTTTCTTGTCTCTGGATATTTTTTATACAACTCTAATAAATCATCTGATGATAGGCACAAAGTAGGTTGGAAATTCCTATCCGGGCAACTATTTTTCCAAGAATTACTAATAAGCTCTTTTCTTATATGGCCTTGGGGGAAGTGATTTATCTGATTGGAAAATTTGAGAACAAACTGGACAGGCTTAGTTTTAAAACTGACTGGTAAACAATGAAATTTTCCCTCTGCACTAGAGCGTAAGACGGCCTAAGGATTTCAACAGTTGCTTTCATGTCATTCAGGCTTCTCCCCAGCATTCATAAAGTGTGAGGATGTTTTGTTGTTGTGAAGCAAAACCAAAGCAAAGATAAATAAAATAAAAATGAAATTTAAATTTAAACCCATGATCTTGAATAGAAAAACAAGAGAAAGTTTTCCACACTGTCTAAAGGGCTCAAACTTTCATCACAGTAGAATTTTGATTGTTTATTAACCTTCTTTCACCTAAATCAAGGACCTTTCATGTACTTCTCAAACAAAATATCAGCATTATGTGTGTGTGTGTGTGTGTTTGTGACTGTGTGTGTGTGTGAGACTGTATATGTGTGTGAGACTCTGTGTGTGTGTGTGTGACTGTGCATGTGTGACTGCATGTGTGACTGTGTGTGTTTGTGTGTGTGTGTGACTCTGTGTGTGTGTGTGTGTGAGACTATGTGTGTGTGTCTGTGTATGTATGCTGGATTTCTACTTCAAAGATGAAGTTAATGGGTTTGGTCTTTTCTTTTCAGCTTTGCATGTGGAAAGCTTCACTGTGAATAGGATTCTGCAATTTCCCCAGTATCTTTCTTCATGTGGTCTAAGGGAATTCAGAGGAGTCTCAGTATGGGAAGTCCCCCAGGAGCTGCTTATGATCTGCACGACTGATAACACTTCTTTCTCACCAATGGCCGTGAGCATAAGACGGACATGAATTCTATTTCACTTCAATAATTAGTAATCTTCACTGTCAATAATTAGTAAAAGGCTTTTTTGTGATAGTTGCTTTGCCTTGGTCCAAGTTGATGAGAGCAGCCATATTTTCCTTTAAATTACAATTATTACCTGGTTGGTGTTGGTAGAAGTTGGTTAGCATGTTAATATGTTTCTGGGAGGAAAATTCAGGCATACAGTGCTTGCCTAGCATGCTCTAGGCTCTGGGTTCCACCCTCAGAATTATAAAACTGGAGGGGAATATGTGGCTTCTCAGGGAGGCATGAAAGGAGGGACAACAACGAAACCTCCTGAGAATGGACTAGTTGAGGCGAAGAGAATTCCAACCATTAACATCACTAAGAAAGTGTCAACAAATTCCACACTTAGTTATTTTCTAATAAATTGAGAGCTTACAAATTATATCCCAAAGCATACATTTGGATTCTGCTATTCTGTACATTCCTTTTCAAAATAAAAATTGTCTTATTAGTTTTGCTCTAAGAATAAAATGTTAAAGGAGAATCTAGGCATCATATCAAACACCTATTTTATGGCCACCATAATTATGTCAGTGCTAAATCTTGATACAAGATGCAGCTGGGTTCGATGTGTCCCCCAATACGTGTGTCCTCTCAGAACCATCTTATTTTAAATAGGGTCATTGTCAGTATGGGTCATGTTGGGCTAGAGTGTGTCCCAAATCCAGTGACTGAAATTCTTTTTAAAATGTCACATGAAGACAAACACATGCAGATTTTCCTTCAGCATCTCTAAAGGAACCAACTATGCTAACACCGTAAATTCAAACTTCTGACCTCCAGAACTATAAGAAAATCAATTTCTGTTGTTTTAAGTGTCTCAGCCTGTGATGATTTGTTAACCACAGCCTCAGGAAATTAATTCATAAGGTGAAACCTTCTGGGAGAGTACTAATACCTGGTGAATAACCCACATCCATGTTAACCCTGGTCCCATTCCTGCACTCGCCTGATGTTTGCCACTTAAAGATACTTCTACAGCCTACCAATGTTCTTTTTCCACCTACCCCCACCCTCATAAAGGCAACTTTATGTTAGAATGTACATCAATATTAGAATCATTCAGGGTCCAAGGAGAGTCTGTTTTCTCAGAATCCAAATAGAGTTTCATTGTCCCTTGAAGTCCTAATCATCACATATACATCAAACAAACAAGTAGAGCAATGTCAAGAAATCTTGCGTTCTTGCCGTAAATGCATTGGAGTAAATAAAGCTTTCTGTGAAGCTGGAACTTCAGTGTCTTTTTCTGCTCTTCCATTCATACTGAAAAAGGCATCACGGAGACTAGACATGAGGCCCTACCCTGCCAGAAAAGTCAAGCACTGCACTTAAGAAGTAGTAATGGGGGAGGACCTAACCCCCACCTTGATAATTGTGTGCACAAGCGTTTCTCTTTGCAATGCTGTTCTGCTCATGGCTAGGAGGAGTGAAGATCAGTCTTTGGCCCAGCCCTGGAGCTACAAAGTTGCATGAACACTAACCTTATGCACCTCTTGTCAACTAACACCAGGCCAAGGACCTGTGCATTTCATGTTTTTTCATGATTGCTGTAACAGGGAAGACACCAAGAAGGGGAATGGCTGGATCAAAAGGAAACTCTAGTCCTAGTTTGTTGAGGAATCGTCACACTGATTTCCACAGTGGTTGTATCTTTCTACACACCCACCAACAATGGAGAAAGGTTCCTTTTCCCCACAGCCCCTCCAGCATCTATTATTGGCTGATTTCTTGATAATAGCCATTCTTTCAGGGGGAGATAGAATCTCAGCATTGTTTTAAATTGCATCTCTAGAATAACCAATGATGTTGAACATTTTTTTCACATATTTATTTGTTGTTTGTACTTTCTCATCTGAGAATGCCCATTTTTGGACTGTTCTTTAAATTCGTGGGGTCTCATTTTTCTAAGTTCTTTATATATGCTAGGTAGTAATCCTTTGCTTGAGAAATAGCTGCCAAGAATGTTTTCCTACACTGTGGATTTTATCTTCACTCTGTTGGTGGTTTCTTTTTTTTTTTTTTTTTTTTTTTGCGGTACTGGGGATCGAACTCAGGACCCTGCGCTTGCTAGGCAAGTGCTTATTCCACTGAGCTATATCCCCAGCCCCATCTGTTGGTGGTTTCTCTTGCTATGCAAAATCTTTTCAATAAGACAAGATCCCAGTTGTTGATTCTCTGTGATAGTTCCTGCGCAATTGATGTTTTGTTCATAAATAAAATCTTTGCCTACATCAAAAAAAAAAAAGAAGTAGTAATGGGGATGTGATACTGGGTTTATGAAATGAACTGGAGGGTAACAGTCTCAGGCTTTGTTGATTAATTTATTAGTGGATATTGTCAAATGATGAAGAAGATAGGTTGAAAATGCTTCATTTCCTTGGCTAGGGTGCCTGAGGTTATATGACAATATTACAAGACAAAGAGGAGGAGGAAGTTGTTGGGAAAGACAGGGATGTAACTAAAATACACTGCTCTTAAATTAAGTATGTATTTTTACAATACATTTTGTTCTCATTGTTTTATTTCTGATGTAAAGGGGATGTTATTTCCAAAGTGACTTTTGAAATCTGTAAAGAAATTTCACAGAAATTAGTTTGAGAATTTAGATCTAGGATGTATAATGAATGCCCATCTAATTGATTTTGCTAGAACCGCTGAGTTTGTGAAATTCAGATTTCTGCTTTTAGCTGTGTCACTGATATGATCCCTGAGATGAGAAACAGCACAATGAAAATAGCCACTGACTGTGAGTCCACTTCACATATTTCAGCGTCACTTTCCCCATATATCACTTAGATATGCTGTGTTACCAAACTTATAAAATTATTGTGACAACTTAATGTGGTAATAATAGGTTGAACCCTCTGGAATCCTCATTTATATCAGTAAAAACCAATCAATGATCAGCAATGTTTATGGGTCAACCTATACACACATGAAGCACAATTCACTTCAGAAACATGAGCAGTGCTTATTCAGAAGACAGGTGTTCCAACTCCAGCTCTATGGACCAGCTGTGTAACTTTGACTATTCCAGTCCTCTGGATCCCAGTGAGTCTGCCTACCCTCCGAGCAGGGTGAGCCCCCTGGACACTAGCTGATGCTTTCACTTTCTTTGCTTTAAGTGTGGGATGTTAATTCTTCCCAACACGGAGTTATACAGTACTTGAAGGCAGAGATCTTCGTCTCCTTTTTTCATTGCTATTTTTTTAGTGCTTAGAGCAATCCATTTTAGGCACATAGGAAGGGTACAATGAATCCTAGAAAGTGAATAACTAAATGAACTTTGTGTCAAAGCCAGATAGGAGGCAATTAAATCCCGATAGTTTGGATACTTTTGGCTTTCCTGCTCATGGGGCTGTGGAGATCAAGCTGAACTGAAGTGTTTTAGATTCAGTCAGTAATGAGTACTGATAGGCTTTGCAAGGTAATTACACCCTCTTCTCTTCATTTCTTGTTTTTTTTTTTTTTGAGAAGATACCCAGAGTTGCTATTTCCACAGAAGAGAGACTTTTTTTCTGATTCAGTAAGGTTTTAGCGAACATACTTCCTTTGTCCATCTGTTGATGGACATATAAAGAAAGATAAACTTGAATCATTTGTAGGAAAATGGATGTATCTAGAGACCATAATGTTAAGTGAAGTAAATCTGATATACAAGCTTAAATATCACACAGTTTCTCTTATATGAAAAACCCAAAATATAAATAAAGGGTAAAATAAAAAGTAGAAGACTAGGTGTGGTGGCGCACACCTGTAATCCCAGCACTTGGGAGGCTGAGGCAGGAGGATCATCATGAGTTTGAGGCCAGCCTGGGGTTCACAGTGAGTTAAATGCTAGCCTGGACTACATAGAGAGATCCTATCTAAAAAAACCCCCAAGGTATATAATAGACAACAGTGAGATAGATATTCTGCAAATGATAACGGGACCAACAGATGTAGGGAGGGGGAAGAAGGAGAGTAAAAGGGGATCTGAAAGGAATTAAGATGTGTTACATGCTGGGCATGGTGGTGCATGCCTGTAATCCCAGCACTTGGGAGGCTGAGGCAGGAGGATTGTTCTGAGTTTGAGACCAGCCTGGGCTACAAAGAGAGCTCAAGGCTGGCCTGAACTGCATAGTGAGACCGTGTCTCAAAAAGACAAAAAAAAAAAAATGTGGTGCGTACATTTACCATCTCCCCACAATGAATGAAATCATTATATGCTGCAGTTATACACTAATAAAAGATAAAATGAGAATAATAATATAATTTATATTATTTATATAAATAAATAATGAATATATTAAGAGGAAAAAGTTGAAATGATGTTTGAACCTCTGGTTGGACAGGTAGTGATGATCTGCCATAAATCTTGTGGAAAAATCTGTGGAGAAAAAGAGTATTACTTAAAAGCTAGGAAAGTAAATCTTGCAGACGTAGAAAAACATAGTGTCATTAAGGATCTGTGTCATGTTTCAAAAAAAGTTTTAATGCCTTTTTCATACTATGTATTATGGAGAGGTTATGAAGCATTTTGACAAGCCTTGTTTCTGTACTACTTTGAAGTGTGTGGCTGTTGGTAAAATACCCCAAAATAATAAATGAGAATTCTTTCTATAACACAGATCCTCGAATCATTATTTGACATGTTTTAAGTCAATGTTTTAAGTCAATAAACTGTTACAAGATTAAATATGACATCTGCTTTCTAAAAAAGGGAAAACTCTTGATTTTTTTAGCACAAAATAAAATATGGGAGAAAACTTTGTGACTGTGATAGATTTGAGGTCAAATATAATTCCCTACAGGAATCAAACAGAAGACAAATCAGTTTTGTATCTACCTACTGTCTTTTGGCACCAGACTACCATTTCCATTACAATTTATCTCTTTCTGTGAGAGACATAGGACAGATTATGTGAGATCAGATGATACAGTGATCGGGAGGAGAGAAGGACCTATCAGCCTTCTCCACAACCTGTAAGCATTGCTATAAAAGGAATGTTGAGGGAAGGTTTTCTGTGTATTTTTTAGGGACATAATTTTATTATTATTTTAATTTAAAACTTATTTTATTTTATTAAAAAAATTTTTTTGAGACAGGGTCTCACTATACAGTTCAGGCGGATCTTAAACTCACTTTGTAGCACAGGCTGGCCTCAAACTTTCGATGATCCTCCTGCCTCAGCCTCCCGAGTGCTGGGATGACAGGCATGCACCACCACGTGTGGCCAATCTTATTTTAAATTGATATATAATACTTGTAATTATTTACAGAGTACATCACTGAAATTCAAAAATGTATACAGTGTGTAATGGCCAAGTCAGGATAATTAGCATTCCCATCTCTTCAAATATTATCATTTTTATGTGTTGGGAACCCTTGAGTTCTCCTCTAGTTACTTTAAATGTGTAAGGAATTGTTGTAGATTATACTTGCCCTACTGTGCTACAGAACGTTAGAGCTACTCCCCTCTCAGCTTCGCTTTGGTACTCACTACCTTCCTTCTTCCTTCTCCCTTATTTCCAGTGATACCTATTCTATTCTCTACTTTTATGTGATCAGTATCTTTTAGCTTCCACATGAGTGAGAACATGAGGTATTAGTCTTTCTGTGCCTGGCTTTGTTTCTTCTAGTTCTATCCATCTTGCCACAAATGTCAGGATTTCATTTTTTATAGCTGAATAAAATCCCATTTTGTGAATGTACCACACTTTTTACCCACTCGTGCTTTCATATTCACCTGAGTTGATTACATATCTTGAAAATACTGAATACTACTGCAATACACACTGGTGTACAGTTATCTCTTTGACCTCAGGGTCTTATTTCCTTTAGATATATTCCCCAGAGTGGGGTTGCCTCCTTGCCAGCAGGCATTTTTTATCTGGTTGTTAATTCCCATTCTTACTGGAAAGAGGTGCTATCTCACCATGGTTTTGATTTGCATTTTCTTCATAATTCGTGGTGGTGAGCATTTTTTCATTTACTTTTTGGCCCTTTGTATATCTTCTTTTGAACAATGACTATTTACATGTTTTGCCTATTTCTAATTGGATTCTTTTTGCTGATGAAATGAGTTCCTCATACATTTTTAAAATTTTAACCCCTTGTCAAATGAATAACCTAACCAATGTTTCCTCTCATTCTGTAGGCTGTCTCCTGACTCTCCTGATTGTTTCTTTTGCTATATTATTAGTTGGATATTATCTTATTTGTCTAGTTTTTCTCTTGTTGCCCTGTCATGGGATCTAAAAGCTGCCCTTTTCAATGCATTAAGGGGCTTCCCCTATGGTTTTATCCAGTAGTTTCATAGTGTGGAATTTTGCATGTAGATTCCCAATCCATTTTGAGTTGATTTTTGTATAAGATGTACCAATAATGAACTGGCTAAAGATTTTTAAAAGTGTTCCTATTCACAATATGTACAAAAAAATCTAGGAATATATTTAATCAGTAAAGTCAAAGATATTTACAACAAAAAATTAAAAAACACTGATGAAATAAATTATAGAGGGCACAAAAATGAAGAATCCCATGTTTATGGATTGCCAGAATTAATATTGTTAAAATGTCTATACTATCCAAATGATCATCAGAGTCAATGAAATCTCCACCAAATACCAATAGCATTCTTCACTTAATTATGAAAATGATCACAGAATTCATAATGAACACAAAAGCTACAGAACAGGAAAAGATATTCTGAACAACAACTGCAAAGCTGGAGGTACCATATTACTTGGCTTCAAACAATGTTAAAAAGCTACAATAATCAAAACAACATGGTACTGGAATAAAAACAGGTGAATAGATCAGTGGAATGGAAATGGAAATCCAGAAATTAACCCATGTATTTATAGCCAATGGCTGTTTTATAAAGGCACCCACAGCATACAATAGAGAAAGACAGCTTCTTCAACAAATAGTTCTGGCAAAAGTCAAGGGCAGTTCTGATGGGGGAAAGAACTTACCTAAAGACCAAGATAGTTTAAGTAATGGGAAGGAGCAGTCCTCAGGAGTTTAAGTTGACATCAGTACATGTGTTGATTAGATGGATTTACAAGTCCCGGGATATTGTTCTGTTTTGTTTAAGTGTGGCTAAGCCTTTTCCTGTATCTCATGAGCAACATGCTCATTTTTTGACAGGAAAACAAATGACCAAGCCAGACATTGTTCAGTGCCTGTTCATGGGCTTTCCTAACTCCAAGTTTTCCTTGTTAGCAAAGCCCTGATTGTCTCCAGCCATAATCATCATTGGTCCAAGTTAAGCATGGGCATCCCACTTGGCTTGCTATATTCATGGGTGAATGTGTAGTCTCTTTTGGGTCAAATGAGAGAATGAAAGTTCACTGGGGGAACTTACGGGAAAAAATTTTCTGCTCTGATCAAAGAGAGGCAAAGAGAGAGAGAAAGTTTCTTCTCTACACCCACTTCCTGCTTTGGGAAGTTGTCAGATGATGTTGGAGCCACCGAGTACTTTAGACCACAAGGGAGACGTTGTCTACCCACAGAAAGTGGCAGGATGGAAAGACCTAACTGGGGGCTTGACCTGTGCGCCCTTCCCTGGAACCATCTGCTTCTAAACTTTCTAATTACATGAGAAAATTTAATGTATGTATTACTTAAATGAATGTTAATTACTTTATTACTTGCAGCAGAAAGCAACCTGATACAAGGCAGAATTAAGCTAAGTGACCCATTCCAAGCGCTCGGGTTGGTGGTGGTGATGCAAGGGCTAGATTTGGAATGAATATGGAGTTTGGAGTTACGTGGACACATGTAGGGATCACTAATTTCTGAGTGCTGCCTGATAAGTAATTTTACCTCTCTGAGCCTGTTTTCTCTTCTGTAAAATGGGAACAACACAAACACCTACCTGGGTGGTTATTGCCCCCGGGTTAAGTGAGATTATACAATGCAGCTGCTAGACAATGAAAGTTAGCTTTCTTTTGCTTCCTTCACAATTCTGCTTTCAGCGCAATCTCTTTTTTTATCTTAAAAATTCATTGACTTTTCAAAAACAGATTTCAATGAGTGAAAATTAATTTTTTTTTTACCAAAATGTGTGTAAAACAGTCCAATGTTTTAACCTTGGCATTTCTTTCCTTCAGAACTGTATTGGCAGTTGAATGTGGAGGATGGCACATTAATTGTACATAACTCAGAGTACCTAGAGGATTTATTCCATCTCATAGTGCACATTTTCATATATTTCTAAAGTGCCTTTGCTTTTTAAGTTCTCCCAAGCAGTAGACTGCTTGGGAGCCTGTTAGTAACTGGAAAAGTAATTGCTGAGGATCTACAATTATTTTTGTCCTGAAAACAACGAGATGTCCCATAACTCAGTGCATCATCTTGAAAATCTTTAAGGGCTTCTTAAAAGGAATCCTAATTTTTTGCTTTCGATGCAGGTAAAATAAAGAGTGGCTTGGTTTTTCCTACCTGTGGATGTTGGAAAGCAAAACAATGTCTCAAAGACAGTAATTTATGAAGTGGTCATTGTGTTTCTAGAGCACAGACACTAATCAGTTCACAGGCACACAAATACTGCTTTGTGCCAGACCCTGTATTAATTCTTTCCAGCCATGATCTCATTACATCACTCCAACAACCTTATGGGGTGTTATCCCCATTTGAGGTATGTGAAGACTGAGATCTGAGAAGTTCAGTAATCTGTCCAAGGACACTGGAAGCGTTAAAGTGGTACAACTGGGATTCAGCCCATCTTACTGAACTTGGGAGCCTCTTCTAGTTACACCTCCAATGTACTGCTGCCTAAAGGACTTGTTTAACTTTCCTGAGTTACCACACTTTCTTGAACAACTGAACATAAACCTATGTCAGTCATACCTCCTAATACTAGTTAACATTCCCTGAGCACCTACTATATGTCAGGCAAGTGATAGAATTTAATCATCACAACAACCGAAAGGAAGCTACTATAGCTATTTCAACTTTAGAAGTGAGGAAAGTGAAGGGTCATTGTGAACTGAAACTTGTCTGAAATTAATAATGGCCATTCAGAGCTGTGATAGGCTCGCTCCAAAGCCCCTGTTCCTTCTGTCATGTAGCTTCTTACTGTAACAAAAGTGAAAGTAAAGCAGCAGGGAAGCCATTGCAAGTTTAAGACGGAAAAATCTATCTGCATTCGTATATTTTAAGTGTTTCTGGGACATGACATTTCTGTTATTCCCCCAAATAACTAGAATGCTGCTAGATACCTACTGATATTCAGTGACTGATGGATTGGCTCATTACCTGATGATAAGAAGTAACAAGGTCCTACTCACGTATTTCCTCCCAAAGAAATATTTAAGGGCCTGACAATAGCATGAGTCAGACCATGATTTCCAAAACACACATGTTCCCCTATTCATAGTATTTTCAGGATAATGTCACAATAACAATTTCATCAGTTTGTGGAACACTTGAAGATACAATTGTCAACGTGAAAGCTGGTCACATCGTTTTTTAAAAAAACAAGTATGACAGTAGTTTTGCAACACGTAAAACAAAAGGGCTGGAGATCTGATTTTTGGACTTTCATGCCAAAGTTGAGAACTGGAAACGAATCAAAATAGCTTACAGAACTAAAATTTTAAGTGCCCTAGCTAGTATAACTCTCCAATAGATGTATTCCTTGAAATTCTTGACATTTTTACAGACTCATGGTCTTGAAAGGGTAGAATGAACGGAGCTGGAGGTCGATATATATTTCATGAGGAAAAGAAAATTCTGTTTGAAATGCATTGAAATTTCATTTATATAATTTCAGAAGGGAGGGCTATAGAAACCTAGGAAGTTTATAGAAATCAGGGGGATCTGGAATCTAATTTTGACTGTATTTCAGACTCACTGCGTGTCTTTGGGAACATAATGTCCCTTCTCACTGAAGCGCCATTCTCTCATCCATGCAAAGAAGACTTGACCATTGTGAAGGTCCTTTCAGGTACACGGCCTTGAGAATGTCAGACCATCCCCTTTCTTTTTCTTTCCAGATCATTGCCACAGGAGTACATGAATGTTCTTGAGGAAAGTCCCTTTGGTAGAAAAACACTCTTGTGCTGAACATACTTAAGACTGTAAGGATCTTCATTCATTTCTGGAGCCCATAGCATGTCCTATGTGCATATTAGTAAAGACTCTTGTGGTTTCCAGTGACTGAAGCACAGCTGGACATTGCTTGCGGGTTAAAAATAAAGACTTATTGGTTCATGTAATCAAGCCATGGGATAGGCAAGGACAACTAGAAGAAAAGACTCAAATAATTAATTGACATTGCCCT
>PVLD010023106.1:0-28055 GCA_004027595.1 Dinomys branickii | reverse complement strand
GTTTTCATTTATTTGTAGGTATTTTTTAATTTCTTCTTTAACTTCTTGTGTGACCCATTGGTTATTCAGTAGGTTGTTGTCTAATTTCCACGTGTTTATGTGGTTTTTGGAGTTCTCTTTGTCATTAATTTCCAATTTTATTGCATTGTGGTCCGATAATATGCATGGGATAACTTGAATTCTTTTGCATTTAGGTAGATATGCTCTATGGGCTAGAAAGTGGTCTATTTTGGAGAAAGACCCATGTGCAGCTGAGAAAAATGTGTATTCTGATATTGTGGGGTGAAACACTCTGTATACATCTACTAAGTCCATTTGTTCACACTTTTGGTTCAGATCTGTTATTTCTTTGCTGAGTTTCTGTCCAGTTGACCTGTCTCTTTGCGTCAGAGGGGTGTTTAGGTCCCCTATTACAATAGTGTTATTAGTTATTTGACTTTTTACGTCTGTTAAAATTCGGCTTGTAAAGTTAGGTGCTCCATGGCTTGGTGCATACATGTTTAAGATTGTTACCTCTTCCTCTTGCAGCTTTCCCCTAACTAGTATGTAATGGCGTTCTTTATCTCTTTTGATTGTTTTTTTGTTTGAAGTTTGCATTGTTTGCAAACATAATAGCTACCCCTGCTTTTTTCTGGGGACCTGTTGTATGGAGAATTGTTTTCCAACCTTCAACTTTCAACCTATGGATTTCCTTTTGAGTAAAATGTGTTTCCTGTATACAGAATATCATTGCATTGTGTTCCTTAATCCACTCTTCCCATCTTTTCCTTTTGACTTTTGAATTGAGGCCATTTACATTAATGGTTATATGTTGGCTTATTCTAGTCATGCTATTTACTTGTTGTTTTCCTTCTTTTGCTGACTGTTTACTTGCTTCTTCTGTTTAGGGAGTTATTTCTATTGTTGTCCTTGGAATTGTGGTCTCTTTTTTCTCTGTCTAGAATATTTTTTAGTGCTGTTTGCAATGCTGGTTTGGCACTCATGAAGTTCTTCAGTGGTTCTTTGTCTTGAAAATATTTTATTTTTCCATTGAGTTTGAGGGATAATTTTGCAGGATACATCAGTCTGGGTTGGAAGTTGTTTTGTCTCAGAATCTGTAATACCTCACTCCAAGCTCTTCTTGATTTCATGGTTTCTGTTGAGAAGTCTGCTGTGATTCTGATGGGCTTTCCTTTATAGGTGATCTGTTTCATTTCTCTAGCAGCTTTTAATATTGTGTTCTTTTGCTGGATATCTGGCATCTTGACTATTATATGCCTGTGTGTGTTTTTCTTTGGGTTATGGATCGTTGGGGTTCTATATGCCTCGATTAACTGAACTTCAGTATCTTTTACCTTGTTTGGGAAACTTTCTGGTATTATTTCAGCAAATATTCTTTTTATATCGTTTGTGTGGTCTCCTGCTGTTTCATTCGCTTCTATTACTCGAATGTTGTTACGTTTTCCCTCATGTTGGAGCTGTTGGATTGATTTTTCTTGTGTCTTTGATGATATTATGAGATCCTACCTTTCATGCTCATAAGCTGCCATGTTGTCTTCAAGTTCTGAAATTGTATCTTTGGTTTCATTTAAGCGGTTTTGCAAGCTTTCAGTGTAAGTTTTCAAATCCTGGCATTCCCTTTGGACCTGTTTCATTCTTGGTAATTCATTCCTAAATTGCTCTTGTAACGTTTGCATTTGTTTCCTATTTTCTTCTAGTCTTTTATCTATTTCTTCTCTATGTGTGGAGAACATTTCTTCCATTATTGTTTTCGGTTCGTTTTTTGTCTGAGAGATCATTGCGGGTATGTGGCTTATTTCTGCTTTAAGCTCTTTTATGGCCTGTTGGAGTTGTTTCATTTCGGATGCAATCGTTTCATAACTTGCAGGTATTTGGCTTCCTGGTTCCCCTGTATCCTCGCATTCAGCACTTGTTCTGGGTGCGGTTGAGTTCTGAGACTGCGTTTTGTTCCTCTTTTTTCCCATTATTGGGTGTCAGATTCAAAATGTTGAGCTATAAATTCCCCAGGCAGCTCAGCAGGCGGAGGTCTGCTGCAGAGGCTGCTCCAAACACTCCTTCTCTTTGGGAGAATGTCCCTTAAGCTGTCTGCTGAGATTTCTGCTTCTACTCCCTACCCCGAGACCTGGCTGGGGCGCATAAACAGCTCTCCACCCCAGGGACCTTGCAGGCAGGGGGCTGCTCAGGTGTTCCTCGCTGGGTGCAGCTCCTCCCCCACTCAAAAATCCCGTCGGGGCGGCCAGCCAGCTCTTCCGTCCCAGGGACTGTGCAGTCAGTAGAGCTGCTCAGATGTCCCTCATTGGGCGGAGCTTCTCCCCGACTCAAAAAAACTGATCAGGGTGCCCAATCAACTCACCCTGGGATCGTGCAGGCAGGAATACCGCTCAGATGTATCTCCGTGGGTCGAGCTTCTTCCCGACTCAGAAATCCTGCTGCGGTGTTCACTTGGCTCACCTGGTCTGAGATCCGTGCCGGCAGCAGATCCCGGCACTCCCTGGTGCTTCTCCGCCTCCTCAGCGTTCTCACAGGTGCTGCCAACTGCAGCTGCCACAGTTCCCGCTCTCCAGCCAAGGATGGCACCGGCTGCGGGGGCGGGGCTCTGAGCGGGATCCCGGACCGCTGCCCAGATTGGTGCAGTCTGCCCGAGGAGTGCATTCTCTGAGTTTCCTCTGCTCCCCCACCTCCAAAAATTCCTGGTCACGGCTGCCTGCGAGCCTTTCAGGTTTGGGACATGGGAGGGTCCGTCCCGCCGCGATCCCACTCGGTGTTACACAGGACTCAACTGAGCTGCAGCCCCCGCAGCGCAGATTGCCTTGGGCGCCCAACTTTCAGGGCCCGCCCACTTCTTGATGCGGCGTATCCAGCCGACCCGTTAATGCTCAGGCAGCGGAGAGCAACATGTTCAGTTGGAATTTTGCAGCCGCGGACCCGGCACCCACATGCAAAGGATCCGTCTCTGGGAGAGTTTCCCTCTGCCGCTCACGTGGTTGCCATCTTCCCAGAGGTCCTTCTATTTTTAAATCCTATACCCTTTAAAATCTCCTATGGTTAAAGAAACAGAGCTTTGCCTCTGACCATAGAAATTACTATTACCCACTCCCTATTAAAAACTCAGCCCTCTCCTCCGAAAAGCAATTTTTGCATTTTATAGTTTTACCACTTAAGCGTGTATCCCAGACAGTATAGTTCAATCTTTTTGTTTTTTTTTGCACCAGGAATCGAACTCATGACCTTGCTCTTGCCAGGTAGGCACTTGTGCCACTGAATTATATCCTCGGCACATATAATTCAATCTTGACCAGTGAAATAATTACTGTTTATGTCTCTTTCAATCAGCAAGGTTGTTCACCTTTTTCTTTGCTTGTTAGTATGTTTGTTGAAGAATTTGGGTGAATTACTGTATTGATTCTCATTCATCCAAGTTTTCACTTTTTCAACTATCCTGAATTGACTGACTGAGTCCAGAAGCTGAGTCTGATTCAGACTGGACAAGTGTTGCATCTTTTCATCAGGAACATTTGGCATTTGATGCTTCCCTCTCTCTCACTCTCGCTCTGTCCCTCTTTCCCACCCTCTGTCCTTTCCTTCCTCCGTCCCTAGAAAATAGCTGCTGTTGCTCCTGGGGCCCACATCTTCTCATTTATTGGGAATTGCAAATAATGGCTTAGGACCTTCAAAATTTCTTCTTCAAATAGTAGGTGGATGATAGAGATAATTCTCTTTATCTACTTGGTTGCCCAACATTACAGTTCACCTGGGGAAGTCAGGCTAAGCACTTGATTCATTCAGTGAAGGTTGACTGGCTGTGCCCTTCAGGAGATGACATAACAGGTTTTTAAAAAATCAATATGAAGTTATGGTTAGAACATTTCTACTGTAATTGAAATTATTACATGTTGTTTTTTATTTTAAAGATAAAAGAACAAAAATACATTGACAAACACACATAAAACAAAACAACACCCAAACCATAGAAGCAATGCAGAATTCCAGACAAGGTGATAGGACACCAACAATGGTTATTGTATTATGTACTGTTATTTTCAAATTGGTTACTCAGTTAAACAAATATAGGCATGTGAGATTGATCAAGCAATTAAATATTAACTGTTCCTTTCAATAAAGCAGTAGAAGTCACTAGTACAACTCTCACAGCCATCCTGTGTGTGTGTTTGTGTATGTGTGTGTGTGTGTGTGTGTGTGTGTGTATGTATACACATATTTTCCCCTTATTTTTCTCTTTTCTCTGATCCCAGTTGTTTCTTCCCTTTCAGTAGTTTTTTTCTCTTTCACAATATCCACTATATCCTTAAGGTTTTATTCCCTCTTTCAGGTTTTTACACTAGGGAGACAATAAGGTATTTACACAGGTGAGTCCGATTTATTTCACTTCTGAGTATGGTCTCTAGTTGCAGCCATTTACCTATGAAAGCCTCGTTTATCTTTCTTTATAGCTGAATAATATTCCATTATGTAAAAATGCCACATCTTTTTTATTCATTCCTCAGCTGATGGGCATTTGTGTGGCTTTCATGATTTAGCTATTATAAGCTGAGCAACTATAAACATGAAATTATTACATTTTGAAACTCGTGCTCTTCAATTTGATACTGAATCCCTTTAAAGTGGTCCTGATGGGTTTCCTTTGTTGCTTTTGCATTCAATATGACATGGTCTACATTCATCTGAATATTTTTTTCCTCAAAACTGGAACTAGCTGTTTGTCTTGAAAGGGCTTGGTTTCTCTTGCTGAGAAATACTATTTTAATACAGTTGTGTAGACTAGGTTTGTTGTTGTTTCTGGGTTCCACAGTTGAAAGAAGTAAACTCTGAGTGCAAATATGTACCTACTTGACTATTGGCATTCGTATCAGCATTTACATTCAAATTTAGGAGTACACATTTATTTTGCTTACTCTTAGGTATAATATGTTTTATTATTTCTGCACAAAAATCTATTTCCTTAAAATGCAGGGTATGATATAATTAAAGTAACCTATAATCACTTTTTGTTTGATATATATTGTGCTGGGAACAACAAAGGCATGATGAGTTTGCTCTAGGTAGGTATCTATGAATGTTTAGAAAAACATTGTGTCTAATCTGTCCTACATTTACTTGCCAAATTCCTGTAATTTTGACTCTCACAGACTATTTTTTTAGTTCATTATAGGCACACCTTGTCATCCTTACAGAAGCACTTACTCTTAGTTTTTGACATGTTCCTGTGAGATCTTCTCCAATTTTGTTTTAATTTTCTTGAGAATGTCATCACTCTATGATCTGTTTCCTAAATGTATTGGCACTTGTATACCCTGATGAGTACTGGACAGTCATGTAAATTCAGTATGAGTAAATTATTATTATTATTATTATTTTTTTTGCGGTACTGGGGATCGAACTCAGGACCCTGCGCTTGCTAGGCAAGCACTTATTCCACTGAGCTATATCCCCAGCCCCTATATGAGTAAATTATATACTCTATCAGGTCTTAAACAAGAAGAATCAAATGATTGTGAATGTAAAAATAAACCCATTTATTATATCAAAATTAGTTGTTTTTATTCAAGAAAGAACTATTCCTATTAGTTGCTATATAATTGTGAGAGAGCAAAACATTACTGGGAAACTTCATTTTCCCCTTGAAGGTAAGCTTTCCTTCATGTTTGTATTTCATTGTATTTGGCTTAATCATTTAATTTATGTGAGTTCATTACATATGGATTTTCTCATTAGGAAGAGAAAAAAAATAAAAGGATGTTTACACTTGGTGTTGCAATTGTCCAAAAATGTGTCCATTACAAAAACGCTACATAACTTTTTGCCTTCAAGAAAGGTAAATAGTTTATTTCCATTTCTAATATAAGTATTATTCATATCATAAAAATTCAATTAAGATTGGTTTGATAATGAACTCTGGAAAGAATAAATGTTATACCACTTGTCTTCAGTATTTCATTTGTGGATTTTCCATTCTGAATTTTAAAATAAATTGTATCTGAAGATGTTAGATTATGACATATTTTTGATATAAATATTCCTTGAAGTTCTTTTTGGTGCTGTGCCTATCTTTAAACTGGCACATAAAATAGCTTTAATCTTAAAATTTTAAACATATTTATTGTATTAATTAGTAATTGGAATTATAATTGAATTACTGCAGAAGTTTTTTTTCAAACAATAAGAAGCATGTAGGAAAGTGTAAAACACTCCAGGCTTTTGAGGCTATTTCCTGAGCCTGTGTCTCCAATGATTCACCAGCTCCCTTCCAAAAATGCATTCCATTTTGTGATTTGGCATTGCCAAAGCCCCAGCAGGAAACTCAGTCTCTACAGACGGTAGCAGTAAGGGTGTACCAGGGCTCTGTGATCTGCTCTTTGAAATCTCTCTGAAACTTCAGTGCAATTCTAGTCTTGTCACTTAAAGTTTTTCTGAAATGAAAAAAGAAATCATACCATAATGTGTATGCCACTGTAGTCAGAATAACACCACAACTTCAGTAGACTCTCCTAGAGTATTAAAACATCACACATTTACTTCTGTTTTTCTTTTAAGAAAACTAGTAATTTCATCATGATAAAGGAAAATTCTATGACAAATGAATGAGTGGCACATAAAATTTTAACTCATTCATTTTATGTTAATAATAGTAATTGTATATAGTTTATATTTATGGTTTAAAGTATAATGTATATATTTACAGGAATTCTAAAATATCACAACTGATATAAAAATATTTTGGTGATGATTTCAAATGAAGAAAAGATAATAAAAAATTATCAGAACATATGCTGACAACTTCTTTTTAGTGGGTAGACATTTACCAAAGACGTTAAAGCACAGCCTATGAGATGATTAGTTAGTATGGAAAAGCCAAATTTCTTTCATCTTTTTTGTTTTAGTGAAAAAGTTCAAGTTATCACAAAGCAGAAGGTGTCTAGTGCAGATTTATATTATAAGATATGGTGTTAACTGTTAGCCACATTTATATCTCAGCTGGCATAACTGTGGTCCAGAAGAATGGACCGACTCGCCTAGTGTCCCATCGGTAGTTGGAGGCAGAAGTAGAAACCAGAACATCTGGCTTTCCTTTCTCCTGCTATTTTTCTAGCACCCATCTGACTCGTAGAGATTTTCCTACAGACTCAGAACCCTGAGGCAGGAAGATTGAAATTTGAACTTAGCCTGGGAAAATTAGTGATTCAGTGTGTCAAAATTAAAACGGGTGAGGTTATAGCACAATGTGAAAGCCCTGGCTTTAACCCCCACTACTACAAAACAAAAAGAACAAGAGCAAAAATAAACAAACATCCAGACTACATTCTGTGAGTGCGGTGGGTTTTCCTTTACATAGACGTGAATCAAACTGCAGACGTGGGGCAAAGTGAAAACTCATATGTCCTTGGAAATGTGAGAGTACCTGCCCCGTGTGAGCGGCAGCATGTAATCTGTCTGTAACCTTAATGTAATCACATTAAGATTCAAATATGTAAAGCATCATGACATCCACCTAAAAGAAGTGCATATGAGAGCCAGTTGTCTTTTGAGGTAATAATGGCATTGATAGCTGCTTAGGTATAATCAGTGTCTAACATGGGTTCGTATCGCTGTGTTTATACATAGGAATATGCTTTCAGTAAAGGTTAGCCATTTTGCACTGTACAATAAATTTTAAATAAAATGTATAAGGAATTCTGAATAATTAAAGACATAGCTAGCATTCGTAGGATTTAAGTTTTTCACTAATAACATCAGAGGCATCGGTGGAGTTTGTTTAATCCGTATAGTCCATCAGTGGTCTCCAGGGTCACTCAGTGCTGTAGGGCTGTACTTTACTCACCAAACTCTAAGGCCTCCTGCTTTTTTTATGCTGAAAAAAGCAAAGCTTTGATGGTTGAGAACCTGTGTGCAGAAAGAGGATGATGGCTCTGAATGTGTTTTCCTACCTGTTTTTAAAAACTGAATTTTCTGTTCACATAAAAATACCCTAAAAGCTCAGAGTATAAGAAAAGCCAGCCTTTAATACATTTGCACCACAGTCCAAAATGAGTCTTTTTGAATGTCTGCATTCTCGTGTCATTATTGAAATACTTAACTTCTATGATGGTGCAAAATCAAGCATTTCTCAAAAGTCATTTTGCTCCAGAATAAGCAAGGTGGGTGGCAGGGTGATTGTTTAGTGAGTTTACTGACAAATATGTATTGAGCGTTTACTTCTGTGCAAGACTTTGGAGATACAGAGGAGAGTGTTAAAATGCACAGCCTTGCCATAATGGACTTCACACTGGGTGAATGGAAGGGAGCAGATTCTGTCAGGCACATGTCAGTGTTATGGGTGTTAATGTAATAGGAAGAACACCACAGTGTGGCAAAGCTAGGAAGTTTTTAGATGGAAGACATTTTGGGCAAAGTGGGCAAAGTGACCCACAAAGGCACATTGATGAGAAACCATTGGAGGCATCAGGAATATGGAAGAGAAGCTTTTAGGAGATGCTATGAACCACTAAAGGAATTCTGTAACAAAGTCAGGCCTGCTTTTCTACCTCTACAAGGTACTTCAGAACTTCTCAACTATTACTTTATGCAAAATGCACTTATAGGTAAGTAGGACCTTTCTTATTACATTCATTCAGATCTGCGTGAAGTTCAAGGGAGGTGAAAGGTTTTGTCCTGAGCTTACACCGTCGAGAGCCAGTATGCTTGCCAGAAAAACACACGTGTCTGTCTTTGTGTGACAAAACTGTGGAGCTCTTCGTTTTGCTTGTCTCTCCCCCTCGCTGTGGGCGAGGAAAGGATTTCCATGCCATCTGTAAGGATGTTTGCAAGCCAAACACACCGCAGTCCACACCGGACAGAAGTGACTGGCAGCCTCTTATTCGTCACATATACTCACAGCCTCCACGAGAGTGGGAAGGGAAGCAGCCCAGGCCTGTGGGAGGGAGGCTTGGTGGCCTCTGAGGGAAGGGGCCCCCTTGTTCAGTTGGGAAGTTGAGACTGACTACTTTGAACAATTCTGCAGGCTGGTAGGGAACTAAAATTTGCTACTCAAAGACCAATAAAATTCTGTACATTTGATAAGGAGGATTGTTTAGCCTGAGGCCTTACATCAGGAGAAGCAGAAATAAGGACAGTAGCTTGACATGACAAGGTGTGCGGCCCTTCTGGGTTCAGATGCCAAGGCAGCACATACTCCTTTTAGGCCTTTTCTCACAAGCTTATGAGACTGTAGCATTAGTAGCTTTACTTTTTGTGAAGCTAAGGGATCTTGAATTTTACTGTGTGTGTCAGCCTCTTTTTATCTTTCCAGTTCTTGTCATTCTATTCTGATTTTCTTGTTTACTTTTAATTGATAATGTGAAGAAATACACTGTTCTACTTTTTTATTAGTATATGTTTGCAGTACATGGTTACACTCATCTTCGGGAATATACATAGTATATGTATTATATATACATATCTCATACCTTAATCATTTTTATTTCCACTTTCTCTCTCTTCCTTCCCAGTGTCCACCCGTCCACAGATCCCATCCCCATCTCCACAACGTCTTGTTTATTTTCAGAGGATTTTGCTCATTCACTGTTCCTATATAAGGTCTGCTGCAGAAGAGAAAGAGATCTATATAATTTCATTTATTGCTGTGTGCCTAGGGCCTATGCTGCCTCTGACATATAATAGCCACTCAGTAAATAGGGTCAAATAGAATAAATCGGCATAGTAATAAACCCTATACCTAGAAATGTTTTTATTTGACTGCTGACGCTTTTTTCAATCATGTTCATGCACCGAACAAGTGTCATGGAATTTTCCCATGCCAGCATCCGTGCTGGAACACAACGTTGAACTTCCTGTAGTGCCAAGGAGGAGGCAAATTGGTTGAAAGCCATAGTAATGGTTAATGACAGTAAGTATGAGAAAAATAATAAGCACAGGCTTTGGAGGCCTCATAGATGAGGTTGAATTTAAATAATCAGAAAATAAGCAATTGATTTCTTTTTTCTAAGTATAGAAAGGAAGCTCATAGCTTCTCTTAGTTACATATATATGTATATTAAATTGTTTTAATAAAATTTAAGGTAATATGTCACAGAGCAAAGTTTATTAGTTTTTCAATTGCATGAGATTTTGTTGACATAACAAAGTATGCAATTAAAAGTAAAATGATTCAAATAAGTAATGAAATACGTGTGTGTCCTATAGGTTTACTAGCTACTGCATTTATATCTGTTGAGCTTTGTCAGATACATTTGTTGGTCATTCAGAATGGGTCCTGTGGGCTAGATTGCTTGCTAAATGTCTTTCTCTTATCTGAGACAGGTGAAAATATTTTTCCCATCTGTCTCTGTATATTTTCCAGAGACCTGTGTTTACAAATAGTGTGAAGCCTCAGATCCTGTTCATTGTAATTCCAGTTCCTTTATGGGTTCTTTTATATCCTTCAGTAACACAGGCTAGTACAGAACCATCACTGAAAGGTGGGTTTATGTTCTCATATGTATCCCTGGTTCCTCCTGTTTGAAAATTTAAGCAGGAAATTTATAGGATTTAAGTCCAAGTGCTCTGTAGGGAGTCCTAACAGTCTTCATAGCGTGATAGAAACATATTGAGGCTGTATTCCTTCTGTCTGAAGGCAATCTTGGGATTTTCCTGTTTTGTAAATTAAAGAAAGGGATTGATATCATAAATTTATCCTGGAATTCAATAAAGGTAAGAGTGGTTGCTACAAAAGAGGCACCTTATACAAGATAGAGTTTTATATTGATCTGATATGTAAGCTGTAATTTTTTTAACCACAGGTTAAAAACAGATCGATTAGGTGGGTACCAGCTGCATTAACATTTTAGGGAAAAATAAAAGACAGTTCTAGCTGGATATGGGTCAGTTTCTTTTGCAAGTTTTGAACATAGTTTAAGAATACAGCATCCATTTAAAATCTCTTAAAATATTAAGTGGTGTAAAGAGTGGGGAGATTTGGATTATTGTCCGTGTTTGAAATCCATCGTTTTCTTTTACTGAAGTTTTGTTGTCTTTGCCTCTAGGTAAGAAGCAAGTAGTATAGGAAAACCAGAAAGAGGCCCACTCAGGGGGGTTGACTTCGAAGCCACGAAATTGATCATCTGCTTTTCAAAGAGCTACGTCTCTGAAATGTTTCTCTTTTATGCTCTTTTTACCTCCTCTTCTCAGGAGTCAAAACTTGAGATGAGGTTTTTCAGAGTGAGATGTGACTGCTCTGCCCTGTGGCCGTGTTCCTCGATCATTCCCTCCCACCTCCTCTCACCTTCGCTCTGCCTTTGGTTTTTACCATGTACTGTAATGATAGCTAATTTTTGAGATTATCAAAATACACTTAAAACTAATTATTTGCTTCTGTCTTTTGCAACATGAAATAACCATCAGCACCATAATTTCTTTAGAGATGTTTGCTGTCATCACGACTCATTATATATACGTACTTCAGTTCTTTTGCTTTTGCACGTTCTTCTTTTGAAACCAGAAATATATGGTAGTTCTTCCCTCTAGGGCTACATTTGGGTGCTGTTTGGTTCTGTTCTGCACATTATTCTTTCATGCCCTCTAATGGCAGCCTGAGGAAACTCTGACTGGAAACAATTTTTAAAAATTAAGCTCACAAAAAATAAAGAAGAGATTAGTAAAAGTTTTCTATATAAACAACGTTCACATACCAGGTATTTTTGCTTTAGGGAAAAGAACATGTGTTCATTTATTAAACTTTGGAAAAGAGATCTTTAGTTGGATTGCCATAGATTTTCAGATAGTATCTTATTTGAACCGTTTTTAAAAAATTCAGTCTATAGGTGTTTAAAAAATTCTTCTGTAATTTGCTTAATCTGTAGATATTTTTCCAAAGTGTTTACTGGCTTTGAAATCACTAAATATACAGGGTGTATATATGCAGATAGATATACCATCTATATAAATTACTTTTGTTTTTATTATTAGATATAAGAAAAAGGAATGAAAAGATTCAAACTTTTATTTTGAGGTTTTACAGAATTTACCTCAGTGATGTTACATAACAATCTGGAGCATGTTGCTAAGATCCATCACCGTTCAGTTTCAGCCCTTTATATTTAGAAAACAGCTGGAGAAGGTAGCCCAGGTCTCAAACATCCTAGATCCTCACAGAAGATTCACTGTCAATGTTAAAACGCCCCCAGGAAAGACTTCATCCCATCTTCAAAAGTGTTTATGCACCAGTGGGTTCCAGCTATTCATGATAAGCAGGTGGTAACTGAATTGATTTATTTTTTGCTCTTCATTTGTACTTCACGTTTGCCTACCTTTCATCCCAGCCTACGACTGTTGACTTTCATCCAGTCACAGTGATTCTGGTTCAGTACCATCCCAGACCTCTTAATGATGCAGGGGACAGGGGACAGGCATCCGCCCACTGGCTGCAGGGGAACTCTTTTCCCTCTGTGGTTTGCTTTGTAAGTCCCTGTTGCTTGTTTCCTCCAAATTACACTGTCTCTTGAGATGCTGTTAGAAACTTTTTGACTACTGTGTTAATCTGGGGTTGTAATTATAAACATTACCATATCTAGATAGTATTAAGATTATACCATAAAATGATATTTCATTTTATAGAATTTTGTCCTTACGAAAACGTCAAAGGTAGGCGAACACGATATTACACCAAGTGTTTGTTTGTTTTGTTTTTTGCAGTACTGGGGATCGAACTCAGGACCCTGCGCTTGCTAGGCAGGCGCTTATTCCGCAGAGCTATATCCCCAGCCCCCTGCGATATTACACCAAGTGTTGCGGGGTTCTCCAGAATTCCGTATGGATAGGAAGTGGGTTGAAGACACAAGAGAGCTCTGGAGCCAGGGGCTTTGATGAGGATGTTTACTGAACCTCTACAAGGTTCCAGGCTCTACAGAGCTCATGTATAGTCTTTGCCTCAGGCCTGCAAACCTAGTCACTATTCCCTTTCACTCATGAAGACACTGAGCTCCAAGATGTGAAGTGACTTGTGCAGGGTCCTCATGCTAGGAGGAATAGAGCTGGGTGCATCTGAATCCACTGTGACCTTAGTGAGGAGGCTGCTGCAGGAGACAGTAGAGTAGAAATTTTATTTCACATTTTCTATCTATTGTGTTTCATGACGGTGTTGGATTGAGAACTGCTGGTCAACTTGGAACATCCAGTTGAACTCAAGTGAGTGTGAAGCTGGCTGTGGAAGGCCCACTTGAGCATTGTTGCCAACAAAATAAGAAAGAGAACTGAAGGCTAAAAAGGGAAACTGTTGGCAGCTGTTGTTTGCTGCTGGGTGCTGTTGGTTCTTCTGGAGGAGCTTGTCATGCCGGCTTTCCTGACATGAACGCTGCTGTTCTCATGGTCGGAGGACATCAGGACCTTGTTATTTCTGAGAGTGACTATGGTTTACTGGGGAGCTCTGGTCTTTACTCTGAGCATTGCTTCCTGGCTCTTGAGGGAAAGATGGTGCACTGTTCAATCTCCTGGAGAAGCTTGTAGCACTGGCTTTCCTGATATGAACTCAGATGTTCTTATCAACGGAGGAGCTCAGGACCTTATTGTTGCTGAGGATGGCGGCGGCACTCTTCAGGGGAGCTCTAGACCACACTTTGGGTGCTGCTTCCTGGCTGCAGTGCAGATCCCGCAGCTGCTGGCACAGTTCCTTCTTCCCCCTGGCCCAGACCTTCTAGTTTCCACCACTCGCCTTAGGGACTACTCAGCGCAGATCTGTGAAACAGGCTTGCATGGGATATTGTCGTGGGCTCTCGGCCTCCAGCTGGACACATCGGGGGACATGGTCATGGGCTGTAGGTCTTTATCTGGACTGAGGCAGGACACTGCCATGGGATCCAGGCCCTCAGCTGAATCCTTTGGGTCTTTAGTGTGCGGACAGGTTTCCTGCACTCTCTTTGTATTTGACAGTTTGGGCGACTATTATAAAATAATCCTGTAGATTGTGTTCTGTATTTTCTCCCTTGCAAGCCTTGACTACAACAATGACTTTAAAATGGTCTTCCTCTTCAGTTATAAATTTGTATTTATTTTTGAAGAAAGACAATTGTAGCCATAAAGCTTAAAATATTAGACTGGGGCAGTTTGATGCAGGTTTAAATTTGAGCTGTGCAGCTGTCTGTGAGATGTGTGGTAGAGTCACTAACGTCCTCCCCTGAGTAGAGAAAGAGTGATAATAGAAAGAGTTTCATTAAGATGTTGTGGAGATTATCTAAGGTACACTGTGAGGCTCATAACAGATCCTTCATAAATGAGGGCGATTATTTCTGCTGATATGTTTGGATTCTATTGTTTTAGTTTAAGGATTAAACATTAAGCTGTAAAACTATTGAATAAATATGCACAGTATATTAGGATATGATTATCCAGATATCTGTAACTTCAGGTATTAGCACAAAGAAACAGTTTATTATATTTCATTATTGAATGAATGAAAATGTGCCTTGCTGCAGGTTAGGGAATTAAATGTTCTTGTTTTGATTCATGTCTTTTAGATACTCACTATTTTAGATACTTATGTGTATACCTATAATATATATTATACCTATGATGCAAGTGTATCTCTGGGTATAAAATGAAGTTTCTTTGTTTACCAACTCCTGGTATCTCATGGTATTGTACTGGTTGAAGCAAGTAGGGGGATATAAATATTTTAAGCAAACATCTTAGGAGAGAAACTGAGGAAAATGAAAAGATGCTATATGCTGTGCTGAGCACTCTAAATGTATCATTTTATAGAAAATCTCACAACAGTCTATGTTAAGCATGTATAAGTTCTTTATAGGTGGGAATGTAAGATTTAAGGGTGGCTAAATACCTTGCCTCATATCACATACCTAAAGGCACAGCCAGATAACCATCATCAGAGTCAGCCCTGACCCACATCCCTGTATCTTCCTTA
The DNA here is from genome assembly GCA_004027595.1 of Dinomys branickii. NCBI lineage: Eukaryota > Metazoa > Chordata > Mammalia > Rodentia > Dinomyidae > Dinomys > Dinomys branickii. Next base: position 13,147 of record PVLD010023106.1, on the reverse strand, counting down.
TTGCTCTCTTAAGCTATTTCCATTTTTAAAAGTAATCACCCACGAAAAGTAGCTTGAAATAGAAGAGGTACAGAAAACCGATTCCACTAGGCTCATGGGAGTGAGCAAAGGGAGTACTCTGATAATGACACTTTCTAAATTTGTGATACAGAAAACCTTCTTCTTGTATGTAAGCTTTCTACAGAACCGCACATTTAAAGGAATGGTCTTATTAAATTAACAATTGTTAAGTGACAGAACAGTAACAAGAAACACAGTGAATTCAGGTATTAGCACAAAGAAATGCATTCTGTGAAACCTGAGGGCACCTGGAGTGATATTACTATTGTTTTAAGTAGACTTGCATATTGCTTATGGTAGGTTATATATTATCTCCCTCTCATTTGAATAAATTACATCTTTCTTTTCTTTGTCTGAAAAGAGGAGTAATACATATCTTACTGCTACACCTTCCACAAACGCAGTTGTCTTGTTGATTCCTTCTGGAGGAATTTGCTGACTTCAACAGGTGGTACGAGAATAAAAGAATGTAGTTGTTCATGTTTCTCAGGGGCAGTGAGGTATATGTCTTCTTTATCCTGCAGCCATGTGGACCCTTAAGCAGTTTTCATAATACACACGGTTTCTGTGTTTGAGTCATTCCCTTCGCTTCAAATCCCTTGTAGCCGTTCTCCGGTGAGGCTGCAATTTGCTGCCTCAGCAAGTTAGTGGGGAAGCATGAAACTTTTTGGTGTAGCAGTGGGAGGCCACCGGAGCCTTTCTTCTAAGGGTAAGTTTGTTTTGGTTTTTAAAATTAGAATATAAAATATACCTTAAAATACAATACTCAGTTCTTAGACTACAAGACTTAACTAGATGTGAAACTTGAAGAACTGATACACTTCCATTTTAGCCTGAGTTTTAGGAAAATTGTTATTAGCGTTAGGTACCGCGGGTCATGGGCAGAGGGAGACAGTGGACAGGAAGTTAGACCGGCGAGTTTCCAGTCCATGCGCTCTGATTTGATACCTTTGGAAAGGAGCTTGCTGTTCTCAATTTGTTTCTCCGCCTATAGAATAGTAAGAGTGATATCTACCTTCTTATCTCATAGGATTCTCGTGTCACTCAAATGGAGAAATGTGGGAAATCCTTTAGAAATAAAAATTGTATGGACATATAAATTATTGCTGTTTTGTGAGTGAAATAGCCCTCTGCTTTTAGACATGTCAGAAGTTCAGAAGCTTTATTATTACTGGTCAATAGCACGAGTTTAGCAAACATATTGAACATGAATAGCAGAGACTTAAATATCTAGAAAAATTCCAGTTTCAAGCTACTCAGTACCTGGTCTTTGCACAGGCCCTGTAGTAGCTAGAAATCCATCCAGGAGGAACCTCACACATTTGTTCAAGGAGGCTGGGCAAGTTCTTCTCTTTTTGTGTGTGTGCAAGATGACATGAGAAATTTGAGAGTCCCCGACATGATAATAAAAAACTGAAAATGTATATATTTTTCTATTTCTTTGAAAGTTATAAGTATAGTCAAGTAGCAGATACTTCAAATGACTTTGAAAGAATTGTGAAACGTAATATGGAGCTCAGAAATCTAAAGTAAAGTTCGCTACTACCTGTATGAGACAAATTCAAACAGGTGGGATTATATCAATTTAGAGATTTGCTTCTTGGCAGGGTGTCCACATGAATGATAGGGAAAATGGGTATGGCCCTTACCTAGTGCTGAGGAAAGGCAAGAAAACTCAAAGAAAACAAGAAGGAGGTGATGTTGACTGTGCTGCTGCTTCAAGTGGGCCCAGGTAGGCTGCCCCAGGAATTGAAGCTAAAGTTTCACTGTTATGCTTGAGAGAAAGTGTTACAGTGAATGAATGTATCAGCCATTTCAGTTTCCTGATGCTGCTGTAACAAATTAGCATACATTTCATGACTTAAACGAGTACAAGTTTAGTATCATTTTGGAGGTCTGCACTCTGAATGGCCCAACGCAGTTCCTTGGTCTCTAGGTGAGGGTCCAGTTCCTGGCCTTTCACAGCTGCTAGATGCTACTTGCATTTTTTGCCCCCCGGAGCCTTCCTTGCCTCAGCCCGAGTCCCACTTCTGTTGTGGCGTCTCCTCTACCCTCCTCCGCTTGTGCTAACATATTACCGCCCCTCTTGCTCTGACTTTATTGCCTCCGTTATGAGGATCCTTGTAACTTCATGCAGACCACACAAACAATCCAGTATTATGTTCCATTTTCAAGGTCCCAGACTTACCCCCACTGCAAAGTCCACTTTATCACTTAAATTCTATATGATGCCATTAGGATGTGAATATCTTTGGGGCAGGTAGTATCACTTAGCTAACATGAGCATAATGCATAGTTGTGTAATTGTTCAGGTCTTTAAAGAAAAGGAAACGTGGTGGTATTATGTGCGGTCCTTCTTGTCTTTCCTTTCTCTGATCAGATCTTCTGTAAACTATGCGAATACCTGGACCATATGAACTTTATTGATAACTGTATCCTTGTCACCTGCTGAAATGTCAGGCACATATTCGATTCACACTAATTTGTTGAAATGATATTGTGCAAGTTAGTCTCTCTCTGAGAAGAAAAATGGTATAGGTTTACTACCTAGAATAAGTCTATTTCATCTTATGGATAATTTACACTATTTTAGAAAAACAAAAATCTACTTGGACACCAAAGATGGTGGTAGGACAGGCACAGTACAAGGAGGTCTCCATTGTGTGTCCCAACTTGCGCCTTACTGGCGATAACTGTGACTTCATCATCAATTCACATAATAGCATCACATTCCTACTTTGGAATTCCCTCAGATCAGCACTTCCTCTCCCTCCTGCCTGATACAATTCTTCCTCCATAGCAGATCCTTTACGTAGCTTTCTTACAGAACATTACCAAAAATCACAAATTGCAGTGGGGAAAAGGATTCCATTTATATCAGGAAAAATCCAGAAATGCATTTAATCATGTATGAAAGATATCAAATTTTTTGCATCCTATGTAAGACGGGGACATTTTTAGTGAAGAATTTCCAATGACATTATAATTCTAGTTCTAATTAAATTACTGGGTAGATTTTAAGCATTTTTGAGAAAATTTTCAATGAGGTTATTGCTAAAATGTTTCATATGATACAAGTAAAAAACCAATTTTGCTTTAGAAAATAAAGGTACATATTCTTTGGAACAAGTATTAACAAATTGTATAATGATATAAAAATGCTATAGTTCCAGCACTGTGGATACAGAAGGAGTAGAATGAATATTGTTAAAACAGCATGTGTATGCTTATGTTATAGATACATTTTCAAATTAGCGTAGAAACACTAGACAATTTACAAAGCAGTGTGACAACATGCTAATCATATAGGACAAGTATATTAATGCCTAGCTCCTCCCATAAAAAGTGCAGACTATCATATTTTGAAAACTGAAATGTGTGTGCCACATACCCGCTCATTCCATTTTGGATTGATGTTCATTTCAAACACTTTTATCCTGGGTGAAAAAAAAAAACAGGAAAAAACATATTCCAGCAGCACAGAATGAGTAACTCACAAAGTCTATGCTGTTTTGAAGATGACACTCTGGGTAAACTTTTTTTCGCAGGTGTAAGTAACCACAGATGGGGCAAAATAAATCCTGGAAGTCTTATGAAACTAGCGAGTACTCCAGAGCTTGCTATTTCTTTTGAAATTCTGCGAACATGATATTCCAAATGAAACTCAAAAGCTGAAGACTCATCTCAATGGAATCTGTGGTTTCAGACTCATGAAACTTATTTAAATGAGACTCGCCTTTCCCATCGTTGTGCCTGAAACTTCCCATGGCAAGAATTTTACATCATCACAGACAGCTTAGTGAGCACATCTGCTTGGTTTACAGCTATGATCAGCCCTGTCAGCAGAGGGAAGAGTTAAGATAGCCTATTAGACCATAGTTGTGTTAATAAATCAAAACAGTCATTTTAAAGAGTGCATTTTGAAACACAAAAAGTAAATATGATGCTGTTTAGTTTAGTGAATATTTATAGGAAGGAGTCGTACCAGGAAATACACTCTAAAACTTACTCTTTAATTATGACCACTGCTGGCATTATAGCAATCTAATCCTAGCATGTTTAATGGTACAAAATATTTTATAAAGAGCATATTTTTGGAGAAAGGGTGCTTTGTGATGGGTAAGTAGAAGCTGTGATAAATCACTGGATTTAAGAATTCATAGTACTTTGGTTTAAGAAAGTACGAGAAGTTTTGTAGTCATTAATACTTAATATAAAGTATCTTTCTGGTAACTGCTATTCCAGCTGTGGGAGCTAATGTTTACTTTTAAAAGCCAAGCTTTGGCCATCTCAGAAATGTTATGACTGTCAAATTGAAAACATTCTTGAACAAGTATTCTAGTCTGCCTGAGCCTCGTATTTCTATTGATAAGGGTGTAGACCAGATTATCTTTAATATGTCACTCATCTCTAAATTTACATATTCATAGTGATCTTTAAGGGCTTGAAGAACATTGTATGACTTACATGTGCTATCTCTAACCAAAGAGAAGAAAGTAAGGAAAGAGGTTTAGAAGGTTTCTGGGGACATTTATGACATGTGGTTCATTTAGTAGGACGTATTTCTCAGATTCCTCCTCCCAAAGTGAAATTGTGAGGTACAGCTCTCGTGGCACATTTTAGCGTTTCGGAGGCACACCATGACTCAATCTCAGTGGCACTTTTCTTTACAATACACAAAATAACAGTTTGATTTATTCTCCGTTGAGCCTTAGGCTTGATAAAATTTAGAATATACTGCGTGCTGACAATGCTCAGTTCCTGCTTTTATGAAGCTTCTGGTTTTTTTTTTTTTTTTTTTTCGGTACTGGGGATCGAACTCAGGACCCTGTGCTTGCTAGGCAGGCGCTTATTCCACTGAGCTATATCCCCAGGTCAAGCTTCTTTTTTAAACACATAATCACACAAAGAAGTGCTAAACAATGCATTAGGCTTAGACTTGCTCTGAGACACTCTCACCACAGTATCTTCATCTGGCTAAACCTAATGTCACCTCCACCCCTTCTTCCCTTCTGTACAGGGCATTTCTTTACATCATGAAAGACCACTTTGCGGAATTGCAAATGCTTTAAGACAATAAAATAATTTAAATACATTGTTTCTGATATACTATTCAATACCAGTGAATCACTCACATGGCCTGGGTATAGGGAAAATTATGAGTGTAATACTTTACTTTTAAAAAGTTTGCCCTAGTTTGATAGCACTAGACACGAACACAAGGGCTTGCATCCAGCTACATCCTTAGCTGCCATGCCTTATATTTTTGTTTTTGGTTAAAGTTTGAGATGTTGTTCCCCTAATTTGTCCAGGCTGGCCTCAAAAGTAGGATTCTCCTACCTCAGGCTTCTGGGATCATAGTTATGTGCCATCATGCCTGGTTTGCCAGTTATTACTTCCCTGTTTCCGCTCCAGATTTGGTGTTCGTTTGATAGAGTGATTTAGTCCTTATCTGAGTTCTAAATTTAAAAAAAATTAACTGTTCATTGTCTCAGTTTGTAGCTATCACTCTATAACACTTTTCTAATTAAATTTATATTGGCTTTAGAAATTTTCAATATGCACTTGTATTTTGAAATCAATTGTATTTTATCATGAGATGAGAGATTAATTTATGTTACATCTGTTTAGTGAATCACAGCCATAGCAAAAACTAAGTGTAGCCACTTGTGTACATATTTAATTTTGGTTTATTTTACAGAAAAAAATGGCAGGAAATTTGCCAGTAAAAAATCCTTTTAAAGTGTTTATTTCATTCATTTCCACCTACCTACCCCGTTATTTTTAATAATAGTTTAATTAGAGATGCCTACTCTTACTGCTAAATTTTGCATCAGAAATGTTTTTGCTATTTAATTGCAAAGTGTTTCTAATAATGAAACTAATGGATCCATCATTGGTTCATTTTACAGATATATTTGGGTTGGCCAACTATATACTGCAATTTGGCACCAGTAGTGAATAGAACAGGCAGAACTTGCATAATGTTTTATTAAGTGGAAAACTGGTTTAATTAACTATTCCCACATTGCTAAGCATTTAGATTGTTTCCAGCTTTTCTCTAAGGGGATCCTTTTGATTTATAGATTTTCCCCTTCTTTTGTATCATTTCCTTAGGATAAACAACCCAAAATAGAATTGCTTTCCGAAGATCTTTTTTCCCTTCCTTCCTTCTTTTCTTTCTTTCTTTCTTTCTTTCTTTCTTTCTTTCTTTCTTTCTTTCTTTCTTTCTTTCTTTCTCTCTCTCTCTCTCTCTCTCTCTCTCTCTCTCTCTCTTTCTTTCTTTCTTTCTTCTCATGCACATGAGGTGGCTAGGGGTAGGTCTTTATGAGTGTTCTTTTGCCATCAAATATTTTAGTGTTTTCACATCAAAATGATTATTTGCTTACACAGAATGATAAATATATGCCGTCAGACAGTAGGGCGCTTAAGATATAAGTACAGAGACATTTGTAATGATTTGTAGGTATTTGTAAATCATTCGCTTAAATTATTTAAGCCATATCAACTAATTAGGAAGATAGCTTTAGATTTGAAAAAGAAATTAAAAGATATCAGTCTTAATTACAGTTATTTAACTAATAAATGAAACTGATCAAATGCAAGTGTAATATAACTTTTTGAACATTTGCTTCATCTGTCCAGTGACATTAGAGAACGTGGAGAAGTATTCTTTGTCAAAGGAGATTAAACTTGGAACAAACTTTAGAAGACATTCTTCTAAAATGAATGCTATAGGGTATAACATGATCCAAAAGATGCTTTGCTTTCTGAAGTACTATGGTAAATGATAATTTATGTTTCCCTTGTGATATGTAGGGATTTAGGACCATTACTTACCCCCTTCACCTGCTTACTGGTGAAAGATTAAAACCTTTACAAACATGCACATGTATGGGAACATCAGACATTTCTCATGACTACTTTTGATGTATCTCTGTTTTATAAAAGCACCTCCAAAGCTTTATGGATATTCTTTCTGTCCATTCCCATGGTGTATACGCATGAGTGTTTAGTTACAACTTTTAACAGACTACTGAAAATGAATAACATACCAGAAATTTTAATTTTTAGCTATAAAATCAAATTGACTAGTGAGGACATTCAAAAAGCACTACAAATAATACAGCAGATTTAAAACCAAAAAGAAAATACAAAAGTAGATAAACATCAGAAAGATACTATCATATATTTTCTAGTACCTCCCTATTAACATAATAAATTAATCATTTTCATTCTTTACTACAGACAGTAAAGTTAAATATTAAATACTTTCAAATATAACTTTAATTTCAGGAATATTGGTTTAAAGACCAAGATATTTTTGAGGGGGGGGCATTGAATTTCTGTATTACTATTTAGAGAAAATAGAATCAAGTGATGTGCAAAGGAAATGCCTTCTTGAGTATTCTATGTGAAATAGTCACAGAGATATACTAACCAATATACCAACTTTAAAGCAGTTTAGAATGAATCAGCTATGAGAAAAAAATCTTGAATCAAAGATTATAAATTGATGGTTTCATTGATGAGTTGTGGTAAACATTTAAATAATTAACAGCAAAAATTCTCAACCTTTTCCACAAAGATAAAGTACAGGGAACAGTTGCAAACTTATTTCCCAATCCAGCGTTACCATGATACCTGATTAGATGACAAACGTGATTATAAGCCAACATCTTAAACAGAAATGCAAAATCTCTCAATAAAACATGAGCAAACCACATGCAACAGCACACTGAGATCATCCACCATGATCAAGTGGGATTTACCGTAGGGATGAAAGGCAATCTCAAAAGGTGCAAATCAATAAGCGTGCACTGAAATAAACGAAAGGACAAAAACTATGTGATGGTCTCGATAGTTGCAGAAAAAAATTTTGACAGAATTCAATATCCATTAAGAGAAAAATTTCCAACAAAGTAGTCATAGAAAAAAGATACTTCAATGCAATAAAGACTGTAAAGATGAAAACTCCACATTGAGCATCATATTAAGTGGTAAAACATTGAAAGATTCTCTTCTGAGATGAGAAACAATGCAAGTATGCCAATTCCTGCCAGTTCTGTTCAATATATTACTAGAAGTCCTAGCTAGAGCAATTAGGCAAAAAAGGTTCTCTAGTTTCAAAAACTTTTAAAAAAATTATCTGCATTTTAGATGACATGACCTTACTAAAAGTAAACCTAGTAAGTGAATTCGGTAAAGCTGCAGCCTACTAAAATGATATACAGTAATTGGTAGGATTTTGATACAATAATAACTATTTCAAAGAGAAATCTAGAAAGAGATCAGTAAAATGACCAGACGTGCTTAGCATTTACCTGATCTTCCATTAAAAAGAGTCAAAACAGGAGGAATATGGCTGTCTTTTGGGTGAGTGACCATGGGGGAACACTGGAATTCACCAGTAAAGAAATGAACATATTGTAAAATTCAGAAACCTGTGACAGCAGCATAGAAAGAAAAACAAAGTACTTATATCCCATCACTTGCTGCCTATCTCTGTAGTTGGGGGAGGAAAAGTCTCCCTTCCTCATTGGTAAAGATAAACAAAAGTCCCGGTAAACCTTATCAGGGTAGAGACTGACAATCCTTGCCTTTGGAAAAGTTTCATGGCCCTGCTCACAGCCAAATAGAGAAAATACCTGAAATCTCCATAGCAGTCTGATTTTGGAAAAGGAATTTACTTCATTTCCCAGTAAACCTCTAGGGTGCTATAGCTGGGTGCTATCTTGAGAGGGGACCTATTTTCTGAATTTAGACCGCCTAAAGTGTCAGAACACTTGCATATTCCCACCTCAGGGGCTCCGAAGACATTCCACTGCTGTTACAATTCCTTTCTGAAATGTGCCCCGAAAGCTGTTGAAGGCTTGGTCCCTCAAGCAGCAGGGCTGGGACATAGGGCCTTCAGAGGCCAATTAGATCTTGAGAGCTTTAACCACATCAATGGGTTAACCCATTGATGGATGAGTAGTTTAATGGATTATTGGGAAGTGGTGGAACGTTAGAGGCAGGGTATTCTTGGAAGAAGTGGCTCCTTGGGGTATGCCGTGGAAGACTGTTTTGTCTTTGACTCCTTTCTCTCTGTTGTAGCTACCAAAAAGTAAGAAGTTGGCCTCTTCCACACATTCCCCATGCACCATGAGTTTTCCTTTGTGTGTTGGTTAAGATTCTCTAGAATATTTTTAGAGAGGCTTACAGGATCAGAGGCAGAGGTTCACAGTGAATATCTGAACTCTGGAACACTGGAGAGTCCTATGGCTGTTCAGTCTAAATCCTTGAGGTAGCAGAAAAAGAGGGACCGTGGTACAGCACCAGTTTAAGTCTAAAGGTCTGGAAGCTCCCTGGATTGTCACTGGTAAGACAATGAGCTTGGAAGTTGAAGAAATTGGAGTCTGATGTCTACCTGTGATGACGGTGAAAGCCAGGTGCACTCAAGCAGAACAGAACTTCGAAGAGTGCAGCAAACCAAAACACCCCATAGACACACCCAGAAGTGTGTTTTACTCATCTTCTAGGCATTTCTGAATCAAGTCAGATTGACATATCATGATTAATGGTCATATTAGGCATAAAAGCAAGGAGACACAAACCATGGGCTCAGTCCTCTGAAACTGAAAGCTGAAATAAGTCTTTTCTGCTTAAGTTAATTTCCAGTGATGGAAAAGACTAACATGAGTGCACTGGATCAGCAGGTGGTACGGTCAAGGGCTACACATCCCTTGGCATGCACATTTAGAGGGTTCTGTCGTCCTGCTCAACAGTTGGGATGCCAAGACCAACAGCGAAGATAAATAACACAATTTTTCTGGAATAAGTCCCCTGAGCCTTGTCCAAGTAACCATCCAGGGTGCACACTGTACTATCTACACCACATGTCTCTGAAATGCTAGAGTGTCTCTACTTCTGAAGCTTCATCCTGATTGTTAACTTGATTTTCTTGAGAAATGCCTAGGAAATCAGTAAAGCACATTTTTGGGCATGTCGCTGGGAATGTTTTCAGAAATAATTGGCATATTGGAGAGCACACTGGAAGAAGAGAGAGCCAAATGGGCGTAGTACCATCCAATAAGGTGGGAGCCCTGATGGACCAACAACAGGATGAGGCTCACTAACACATGCTCTCTCACACACTGTACTTTCCGACTTCAGGTCGCAAACAGCATTCCTGTACCATGCCCCTCGTCCAGGGTGTTTCTGCCTTACCACAGGTCTACAAGCAATGGAAGAAGAGTACCCATCCTGTGTGTAGCACCAACCAATAGACTTGGATTGGTGCTCCAATCCAATAGGAAAAAAAGGAAAAGAAGAAAGCCTTGCTACTTCCTGCCTGATTTGCCATGAGCTGTTTCTTGTTTCTCCACTACTATGCTCCTCTGCCTTGGAGTCAGCTAACTATGGACTCAACTGTCAGCCAAAGAAACTTTTCCTCCTTTAAATTATAGGTGTTGAGTATTTTGTCCCAGAATGAAAAAGTAATTAAGACAGTGACAAACAATTAAATACAAATAGGCAGACAATCAAGATGTGAGTTAAAAATTCACCAGAGAGAATTTGGGAAAGAACTAACCAGAAATTAGATATAAGAGTCCTGTAAATTGTTCAGAAAACAGTGGAAGCCTCTACAACAGAGTTGATCAAGCAGAAGAAAGAATATCAGAGCTTGAGGATAAATCCTTTGAAATATCACATTTAGATAGAAATAAAGCAACTAAGGAAAAAGAATAAAGACAGCATTAAGGTATTTGGGGCATTTAAAAATTAAATAGTCATCTCTGGCAGAATCAAGGGTAAAGTCATAAAACTAAAGAGCAGAGAATAATTATTCAATGAAATAATTACAGAAAACTTAATCTTGATAAATACATTCAAATCCAAAGTAGAGGAGGCCTATAGAACCCTAAACAGACATGATCAGAAATGATTCTTACCACAGCATATTATGGGTAAACTTTCAAAACAGCAGAACAAAGAAGGAATTTAAAAATCTACAAGAGAAAAGCAGCAAGTCACATTTAAGACTAAGCCTCTCTTATGGTTGATGCATTGTGTCAACTTGGGGAGTCTAGAGGCTTGGCTGAGTGATTCAGCTGGAAGCCAAGGTACTTAATTTTTGTACACATCCTAAGCCTGTGGAATTGGAGGCATGGACACTGTGTGAGAGCTACGCCCCCCGGGTGGGAGTATCCAGGTTACAATGTAAGAGAAGGAGAGAGGCTGCGTGCAGCCATTCCTCCCTTTTTGTTGGTTTCTTTTGCTGTGCTCTGCTGCCTTGAACAGTTTGCCCTCCGCATGTGCCACTCTGCCTCTGAGCCAGCCAAGTATGGACTGAGACCTCCATGAACTGTAAGCTAAATATACCTTTCCTTCCTTCATTTTGGGTGTTGGATATTTTGTCTCAGCAACGAGAAAAAAGTAACCAAGACAGCCTCTCAAACAGTAGAGCCATAGCAGAAACTTCACAGGCCAAGAATTCATGAAATTACGTACTCTGATCACTGAAAGAAAATAAACTATATGCCAAGATTACTATGATGAACAGCGTTCTCTTTCAGAATCAAAGGAGAAGTAAAGATCTTTCAGGAGAAGGACAAATGAAGATCTATAGGACAGTAAGAAAACTAAGGGAATTCCTGACCATGAGACTAGCCTTACAAAATACTCTGAATATCTACACCAAGTGTAAAAGAATAGAGCTTCCATAATGATAATAGCATGTGAAAGTGTAAATCCTGCTAGAAGAAGGCAGGAGTAAATAGTGGAAGGATGTGTTGCTACTGATAATACAGAAATTCAAGGTGTCATTAAGGATTGTGTTGAAAAGTATGTGCTATCAAACTGGAAATTCTAGATGAAATTTTTAAATTCTGGACGTAGGTGATCTGCCAAAATAGAACCAAGAGGATATAAAAAGCTTGCATTGAGATGCAGTAAAAAGCAAGGCGATTGAATAAAGTGAAATAGAGTTTCCCAACAAAACACAGAAGGGGATGGCTTCCCTGCTGAATTTTACCAGTTAGAGAAGAGTCAACACCAGTGCTTCTCACATTGCTCCATAGAATCAAAAGGGAGGCAACCGTTCAAATTTTGTTCAATGAGGTCAGCATTATGATGACACCAAAACTTCAGGGGCTGGGGGTATAGCTCAGTGGCATAAGCGCTTGCCTGGCAAGTGCAAGGTCCTGAGTTCGATCCCCGGTACCGGGAAAAAAAAAAAAAGACACCAAAACCTGGTAATGATACAACAAAAAGAAAGCTATCAATCAATGCTCTTGATGAATATTGGTGTAAAAACTCCAATAAAATACTTGAAAATTAAATTTCTAAACAATTCTAAAAGATCACACTCCATGACTGTGCTAGTTTCTTTCTGGGGATGCAAGGATGGTTCATCATATGCAAATCAATAAACATAATATCTTACATAAATAACTCAGATGAGATTAAAATCACATAATCATCTGAGAAAAAGCCATGGATAAAATTCAACATCCCTTCATAATGAACAGTGTATAAAATCTGTGTATGAGTTTTGATCTAAAATTATGGTATTTAAATTCTTAAAAAATTATATTAAAAAACATACTGTCATTAATCTTCATCAAAATACTCTCTATGGGACTCCCTTCGAACACATTTATCCTATGGCTCTTTCCACTTTCATAAGCAGTTCTGGAGATCATCTTCAGTGAATGTCTTTAGTTGTACTGTCAGTGCCGCCTCAAAGTCCTAAGTCTATTCAAAACATTTTATTTTCATGATAATTTTGACTTTGAGAAAGAGACATAGTTGCATGGTGAGTAAAGGGGATGAGGATACATCCTAGTGTTTTTACAAGCCTGCCCTTTATGGTACGTGACAGGAGCACTTGCCATACTTTGATCAGACCTTGTAAAACTACTCTAGAAGAAGGCTTTCTACAATTGCTGCAGAAAGTGGTAAGATTGATGGGGTAAATGTGTTCAAAGTGAGCGTTATGGTTTGTGTCTGGGTGTCCCTCCAGAGCCACATGTAGTCATGGGGGAGGCTTCTAGAGTTTATGACTGATTCTTTTTTTTTTTTTTTACCATATTTTTTTTTATTT
>PVLD010023105.1:0-28056 GCA_004027595.1 Dinomys branickii | reverse complement strand
TCTTATTCTTTTCCAATTATCAATATCCATAGTACCCTCCTCTGGAAACCAGGGATTCCATTCTTTAACCACTTTTAAACACATTTCTAAATCAGAAGTAGATATAACCACCCCATAGACAGCCAAAGAGTGTTTAAGAATTTTTATGAAAGGAGTAGAAATAGATTGTCCCATTTCCCCGTAATAAAAGATACTCACCCTTCCTGAACTTCGACCTTCAGGGTCCCTGTTCGGGCGCCACTTGTCGCCGTCTAGTGCGACGGGGGCCCTGGGTAAGGGTCTCAAACACTCCGGGACACGGGGGATGCAGAGCCAGAACAGCACATCAGCCTGCATAATGTGACTTTATTGGAAGTTCCTTATATCATTCAAAGAACAATGACTTGTTTACATTATCATCCATCACCCAGTTACCCAAGTCAAACTTACACTATCTTGAGGCAGAAGAGATCAGCAGATACGATGTTCTTGCTAGTGTACACAATTCTTAGAGAACATAGCTTAGCATTTGTAAATTTGAACAAGGCAAGATAATCAATCTTTGGAAACTACTTGTTTCTTTTGAACTTAGACAAAGGCCTCTTCCTGTTTTGCACCTAGCAAGTGAACTAATAGAGCGTGAGACCATGGGGAGAGTGAGCCTGCTCTCTCTCTATAACTCTAGTCTGCCAGAGTTATTTAACCCTTTAGTCAGCTCATCGTTCTTCTTGCTTTATAAGCACAACCAGGGGGCCTTCTGCCTACATCACAATTGTTATCTCTTCTTTTTTGAGTATAATGATCTTCTTTACCTCTCTTCATTAGTCCTGGGTTCAAGTTCACTTTGTTTGCAAATAGAATAGCTACGCTTGCTTTTTTCTGGGTTCCTGTCACATGATGTATTGTTTTCCATTCTTAACATGATGTATTGTCTTCTATTCTTAACTTTCACTCTATGAATTTCTTTTTGAGTTTAATGTGTTAAATCTAGCATATTGTCCAATCTTGATTCTTGATCAATTCTGACTATCTATTTCTTTTGATTGGTGAAAAATTTGACTATGTACATTGATGGTTATTACTGATATGTATTGACTTATCCTTTCATATTATTTTCCTGTTATTGGTTCCCTGTCTTTCTCCTCTATTAATTGTTTGCCTTGCATGATGATATATTGGTGTTCATGGAATTGTGGGGGGTTTTATGTCTCTTTAGAATATCCTTTAGAAGACTTTAGAGTATTGGTTTGGTGGTTGTTATGGTTGACACGCTGTTATGGTTGATATGATGTCAACTTGTGGTGTTTAGAGGTATGCCTAAGTGACTCAGCAGTTCTGCATCTTGGGGTAAAAAGGACATGCCCTTACCCTTCTGGGATGTTGTTTATTGCGTTAATTTGAGAAGTTTAGACGGTTAACTAGGTGACTCATGAGGGAGCCGGGGTGCTTACTTTATATTCATCCTGAGCCCTGTGGAAGAGGAGGGCATGGAGATCCTGTGAGAGCTACACGCCCCCTGGGTGGGAGCAGGCTGTTTACAATGTAAGGGAGGGAAAGAGGCTGCTTGCCCACCATTCTTCCCTTTTTGCTGGTTGCTTTTGCTCTGCTCTGCTGCCATAAGCATTTCCCGTCTGCGTCAAAACCAGCCAAGCATGGACTGAAACCTCCACAAACTATAAGCTAACTAAACCTTTCCTTCTTTCATTTTGGGTATTGGGTAGTTTGTCTCAACAACAAAAATAAAGTAACCGTAAAAATGAAGTGGTCATAAACTTCTTTTGTTCTCTGTTATGGAAATATTTTATGTCTCCATTGATTTTGGAAGATAGTCTTGCAAAGTATATTAATGTGGGTTGGATGGTATTTTCTTTCAAGACCTGTAATAATTTATTCCAAACTATCCTTGATTTAAGAATTTGTGTTGAAAAGTCTGATGTGATTTTGGTTGGTTTTCCTTTAAAAGATGTTTGTATTCTCTCGCAGGTTTTAATAGTGTTCTTGTGTATAATTTCTAGACTCTTGGTTACTACACTTTCTTGTGTAGATTTTTTCTGGTCATGACTAAGTGGGGCTCTATATGCCTCACTTACTGGGCTTTGAATTCTTTTTCCATATTTGGAAAGTTCTCTGCCATTACTTCTGTGAACAGGTTTTTCATGTCGTTTGCACTGTGTGTTGTTTTTTCCTTCAATCCGATCAAGCTTATGGTGCTGTTATTTGCACCATTTTGAAGCTACTAGGTTAGTTTTTCTGAGTACCTTGCTATTTATAAGAAATCTTTCTTTTCATGATTACTAATCACACTCTTGTTCTCTAGATTTGCTATTCTATCTTCACACTGGTTCATCTAGCTGTGTTTATTTTCATTAGAATTTTCAATCTCCTGGATATTTTCCCTGTGTTCCATGGGTTCCACTTCCTACTTATCCTGGGTATTCATGGTTTTCCTCATTTTCCTAATTTTTTTTTAATTTGTTGCTACTCTACACTCACTGAGCATGTTCTTTGTTATGATTGTCATGTCTTTTTTTACCTGAGAAAGTAGTTATGATACAATTTTCTCTATAGACTCATTCATCCTTTATTTTTTAATTTACACTGTTACAATTTCAGAAAATTCAGGGGAGTGGCCTATTGTTTCCTTTATCTCATTGTCCCCTCTACTTGTCCTGCATGGGCTGGAGGTCTGCAATTGTGTTCTGCATCTCTGTCTTGTCATTTTTATTTTTTAAAATTTTAACTCATTTTCTGTGTTGATGCTTGTAAACTCCTTAGAGTAGGTAGACTTATCACTAGTATCAAGTTTTCCTGGGAAATATGTTATTCAGAGATGTCTTCTAGGTATAGTCAGCTCATGGGCTTTCAGTCTCTCCCATGATCCTATCTTTCCAGTTTATTAGGGAAGAGAATTTGCTGTCTACTTGACAAAACACTCAGTCCATTATTATTGGACGATAGCAGTGACTATGACCCCAGCCAATCACACTGTGTCATACAAAGGAGCACAGCTGATTACAATAGGCATGGCACCCTGGCTAAGGTAACAAAACATCAGGCAGGGCCTAGACACAGACAAACTGCTAACTATGAATTCGGTGTTTGTACCCATAGAAGCAAAATTCACAGACATATAACAAATTCCAGAATGAACTGTGAACATCTGTTCCCCAGGATTTCCTTAGTAGAATGATTTTACCCCACGAGAGGGTGGTTTAAGAGAGATAAGGAAAAAATGGAGAAAAAAATGAAGAGAAATACAGTAGAAGCAAAAGTGAAGGACAAAGGTAGACCATAACTGTGGGAAAGCTGGAGAAGACAAGGAAGAAAGAATGAAGGAGAAGACAAGAATATTGAAAGTAAGCCAGAAAGTCCAGAGCCTGGGCTGGGGATATAGTGGCTCAGTACCTGCCTAGCAAACAAAAGGTCATGAATTCAATTCCTGGTGACAAAAAACAAACCCCCCAAAAAACCCAGAAAGTCCAGAGGCAGTGTTCACTCACATCAAAAAATAAAAACAATTGAAGAGAGAAAAAGAAACAAAAAGTAAAAAATCTAAAACCAAAAAACCTACAAAAAGTAAATCCTAAACAACAATGAAAAAGAAATAAGAGAAAAAGGCAAATCAATATAAACAAAACAAGACAACAAAAATATGAAATTCCTCTGGTGTCCACAGATCTTTGGCTATGTACGAATCAGAGCCTAGCTCTGTGCTAGATGACCCTACCAAGACTGTAATAGGCTTAGTGCTGGGTGGGGGCTGATCTGGGCCTCAAGATATGGGAGGATTGGGACAGAGTCTTCAGCAAACAACTCTCTGGATATCTCCTGGTGGCCTTCTATGTGTCCTACCCTGTATGTCTGTGCATTGCTTACCCAGCTGCTGTGGTGCCCTCAGACAGAGACAGCCAGGGGCAACTCCAAGACCTGCGTGCAGTTGGCCCCTCCCCACCCTTGCCTACCCTCCGCTGCCCACTCCACTGGCGCAGCTCCTCTCTTACGCCAGGAGCAGTGGGCTGAGGGGAGTGCTGCCCCCCGACACACCGCCCCTGCCTCCACCTTGCAGCAAGCCCGCGGCTGTTGCTGTCCCATCTCTGTCCTCCCACACCACTGGAAGCAGGCAGGGACCACTCGCTGCCTTCATCCCTGCTCCGGTCCCTCCCCTTGTCATTAGAGGCGCCGGTGAGCTGCTATGGCCTCAAATTTTTTTATTGAAAAAAAAAATCAGTGATAGAAAGTTTCTTAGATCTGAGAAGAGATAGGGATATCCAGTTATAGGAAACCCTCAAGTTTCTAGTAGGCTGAGCACAAGGGAGGCTTTTACCAGGACACATTAAATTCAGATTGTTAAAAGACAATAGAATTCTGACGGTGACAAAACAGTGTTTCGTTGCCCAAAGTAAGCCTTTATATGAGTGTTGGAGAATCTCTCAGGAAAACCCTTGCAAGTAAGGGAAAATGAGACGATATATCTGAACTGTTCTAAAATAACAACACAAGCGCTTTCAACCAAGTATAATGTATCAGGTAAAGGAAAAAAGACCCTCAAAATAAATAAAAGCCAAGAGAAGCCATCACCCTACATTTACTTTACAGAACTAGTAAAGGGAATTTTTTTAGTTGAAATAAAAAAATAGTAACTAAAATATAAAAACTTTGTGCTTAAAAAGCTCAGTGGTAAAATAAAAACTACACTCAAATTCAGGATATACTAATGTAAATGATGACATTATAATATAGAACAGGAGGGTTCATTAAAGTATATTGTGTGTATATGTAACCAAAGATAAGATATTAACAAACAGACTTTTATAACTATAGAATTGTAATTGTCAATACATTGTATCCACTTGAGAAGCTTAAAAGTTTAACTTAGGAGGGCCAATGCCTTACTTTGTAAACATTCTGAACTTGGGGAAGAAGTTCCAGATGCTATGAGGGCTACACCTGCCCTGGAGGACAGTAGCCTGCTCACCACACAAGGAAGGAAAGGAGGCTTGCCCTCCCCTCTTCACTCTTGTTGCTTTTGCTGTCTTCTGCCACCTTAAAGTGTTGCTCTCATGCCATGTGCAACCCCGCCTTGGATCCAGTTGACTATGGACTGAAACCTCCATCAACTGTGAGGTAAATGAATCTTTCCTTCTTTAATTTTTAGTGCCAGATATTTTGTCTCAGCAATAAGAGAAAAATAACCAAGACAGAATTTGGTACCAGAGAAGTAAGGGCATTACTGTGGCTATACCTGACCATGTGGTTCCAGAGCCTGTAGGAATGGCGTATACTAAGAGTTTGGAAAGGTTCTGAGACGTTGCCTGAAGAGCTGGAATGCCTTCAGCTGTTCTTTATGGGAGATTCTAGTCAGAGCTCAGAGGACCAGAAGGCTGATAGAAATCTTGCTGGTAAAGACCAGGCTCAGGAGGATTCTGCTAGGAAGGCCTGCATTGGTTGCTGGATTGCAGAGGATGTGTGTTACGAATTAGCAAAAACTTTGTCTGCATTTTGCTCAAGTCCAGAGAGTTTTCTTGAGCCTGCAGATCAGGACAGTGGACTAATTAACCTGGCAGAAGAAATTTCAAAGCTGTTGAATGTTGAGGCAGTGACAGGGCACTGTTGAGGGCTTTTAGCTAGATTTATGTTGTGAATCAAGAGCAAAGAGCCCAGTAGGGTGATTTAAAATGTTTTGAGTTTTGCCAGAAAGGAAGCCCCAGTGAAATTGTGAACCTCAAATACAGAGCTGTGGAGATCTTGACTGCTGAGAAAGAACAGTAGAATATAAAAGATGGCCTGAGGACACCGCAAGAAGCAGCAAGTCTACATATGCAAAAGTGGAAATCTTTGCTCTGAGAAGAAACACACAGAGCACTATGCTCCAGAATTGTGGCAGTGTAGAAAATTTGTTCCTCAGAATTGGATTCAGAGTGCCCAGAGATACAGGCACTCGACCCCTACAGCCAAGAGAGTGGAAAGCCTGGCTACTGCTCCATCTGGCAGATCTTGGCATTATCCCTGCGGTGCTCATTTTAGGTGCATACAAAATGCAAGAGTTGTGGGGTTAAAAAGGCTTGCACCCTGATTTCACAAGGTCTTGTAGGCCAGGCAGCATGCTCTTCAGCGGGCGGGGTGTGAAGCTGTGAGTGTGAAGACAAAGGTGCAGTGAAGACCCCAGAAGTTTGGAAAGGCTGGGAACTTGGATCATCTAAGGAAAGCTGTAAGCAGGGAGCTAAGCGTGCCTAAGAGAGAAGCTGTGAGAGTTGCAACCAGCAGAGGAGCTATAGGGGTGGAGTCACGCCAGCCCGTTGGCACTCACAGTGTGCCACACATTACTTCAGACGCTGAACATGCAACTGCAGGACTTAGTGTTAGCCCTGCTGGATTTTAGACTTGCCTCGGTCCAAATCCTTTGTATTCTGATTTGTACCTTTTGGAATGAAAATGTTTATCTTGTGCCATTGAATTTTGGAAGTGTTTAACTTTTCATTTTTGTAGGGGCTTGCCGCTAAGAGCTTGCCTTACATGGAGGAGACTTGGGACTTGGACTTCTCAGCAATGCTGAAACTGTTTACTCTTGCAGATCAACTAAATGCCTTTTGCATAAAGGGATGTGCATGACTCTGGGGGTTGGGGCCGAATTTTATGGTTCTAATGTAATATGTTGATAGATTTAATACTGATTCTTAAAGATTGTTAAACCTGTGTTATAATGTTCAAATTGTGAGATGATAAGAATACGCATGTCTTTGCTTCTGGAAACTGGTTTAAAGTTGACAAGAGGTGGCTTGTAATGGTTGATACATTTTGTCAAGTATAGAAGTTTAACTCAGCAGGGGGCTGTCTTGGTTACTTTTCTCTCATTGCTGAGACAAAATACACAATGTGCAAAATTAAGGAAGGAAAGGTTTAAGTAGCTCACAGTTTGTGGAGGTTTCAGTCCATACTCGGCTGGCTCCAAGGCAGGAGGGCACATGGCAGAGGACAACCATTCGAGGCAGTGGAAAACAGCAAAAGCAACAGGAGCAAAAAGGAGGAGTGGTGGTGAGCAGCCTCTTTCTCTCCCTTACATGTGCAAACTGCCAGCCCCAGGGTTGCAAAGCACTCACACCCACAGTCCCAGCATTTTATTATAGATGAGTCATAAACTCTAAAAGCCCACCCCATGACTGCAGGACGCTTTGAGGGGATATCCAGACACAAACCATAAGAGGGGCCATTGCCCTTTCTTCGTAAACATCCTGAACTTGTGGAAGAAGAGAGAGGTGGTGTGATTGCTACACCTGCCCTGGAGGGTGGGGAAGCCTGCTCGCAACATACGGGGAAAGAGGCTTGCGCGGCCCTCTTCTCACTCTCGTTGCTTTTGCTGATTTCTTCCACTTTGAAGCGTTGCGCCTCACCATGCCGTCGTGCCTTGAAGCCTGCTGACTACGGATTGAAACATCCACATAGTTTGAGCAAAACAAGTTTTCCTTCCTTAGTTCTGGATGTTGGGTATTGTGTCTCAGTAATGAGAGAAAAGTAATTAAGACAAAGATGTTTTGTTTCAGCATCAGAGTAATCACAAAACTAGCAGTAGTAGAGATAATGTAGAGACATATGAAGAAATCAAATCATACAACTATAAAAATCATAAAACCACAAAGCAGGATACCAGAAGAGAAAGAACATAACAAGTAAATACAAGCCAGAAAAACATAACAATAGAGCAACACTGAAGTTTTATCAATAATTACTTTCAATTTGAATTGATTAAATTCTACAGTCAAAAGATTAAGCAGTTAGATGAATTAAAAACAAGACCAATTCGTGTCCTGCTGAATGTAAATTATAGAAGAAAATGGAAACCAGAAGAAGCAAGGGTGGTACATTTAATTCAGGTGAAATGGACTGCAAGTATAAAACTGTAATGAGAAAATGATTGTCAGTACAAAACAGTAACAGGGTCAGTTTCTCAAGAGGTCATGAAAAACCCTCAGTAATATGACTCCAGCATCACAGCACCTCAATATATAAAGCAGAAATTAACAGCTCTTAAGTACAAAATAATGATATCACCGTAGAGGGGGCCTGCAGTATCCTACTTTCAACAGTGCAGGAGACATAGTGTTCAGGTAGAAAATGAACAAGAACAGATAGGGCTGGAGGGATAATTTTTCAGACTAAGTGTGACATAGAACATTGACTTTCAAGAGACAACAGACAGGAGAAATTCTTGGTCTTCAAAACATGACTTGTTTTTCACTGAAGGTTGAGTCATGCTTTTCCCTCATTTTCCTTTGCCAACAATGTACAGAAGGTGCCCTTTCCTTCTCCTCGACTCTTATTTCCAAAACTCAGGACTTTGAATAGCGAAGGGGGCAATGATATTTGAAAGGATCCATAACTTATACCAGAAATAAACCTTTTTAAATAGTAGGAAGAAATTTCTAAGAAGTCCATGCTATGACCCAGTGGAAAATGACCAGCCCTGGTTCATCTCGGTGTGCCCATCATGCTCGTCATTTCTTCCCTTAGGGGATTTGTCTGACCTCTGCCCTGCCATGCTCCCCTTGGCTCTTCCTCCCCACATGCCAAAGTCCCTTTCTCCTTTCCTCTTTTTTCTCATTTAAGGTTTTTCCCTGGAAATTTGCACGGTTTCCTCAGTGTTAATACCCAGTATGAATGAGACAAGTTTCCTCATAAGTCTGGTATCAAAGGGATCTAACAGACTTGCATAGAGCATTTCATGTGACAGCATCAGAATACACACCTTTGTAAGCACATAGAGCATGTTCTCAAGGTATATCAGCTCATAAAGGTAGTCTTAAAATACTTAAAAGGGTTACTAGAAACATGCTAAGTATTTTTTCATAATAATAATAGCTAGAAAATAGAACTAAAGAAAAGAATTAAGCTGGAGAGCTCAAAACTACACAGAAGTAAACACATCACTGAGCAACCAATAAAGCAGCAGAAAGCAAAAGGGAAATCAGAAGATTGTTAGACAAGCCAAGTGGAAAATGTATTAAAATATTGTATGTGGAGTGCAGTAAAAATAAGTATATGAGGAAAGTTTATAGCCTTACACCTTTGCCTTAAGAAAAAAAAGAATACCAAAAGCCTTGATTTATACCTTTAAAGGATTGGAAAAAGAAAAAGTATGATCCATTTAAAGAAAGAAACAAAAAATCATAACAAAAATAATCTAGAGGATAAGAAACAATAAAACCCTCTCTCACGATGATCTCATATCAACCGACTTCTTAGAAATAGAGAAAAAATGTAAATCCATTGCATAATAAACACGTTTTGTCTTTAAATATATTTCAAAAATTAAAATCAAAACAAAATAAAAGTGTAGTCAACTGCTCTTAGTTGAAAATATGAATGAAGGATTTAAAAAACACATTGACAGTTTTTTCTCACATTTAGTTTGCTCAAAATGAAAAGAAAAGCATAAATCTATATGAAATTGTCCAGCATAAATCTAATCTTTTATGTTTTAAAATTACTTTGGAATAAATGAAAACATGATATTTTATTATTTTTTCTGATTTTTTTGTTGTTTTCCTGTTTTTCTGAAGACAAAGAAACAAAATGTGATGATGAACATTTACAAGGCTTTCACCAAGGAAGTCCTTTCACCAGGTCTTAGTATGTGCTATTTGGAGAGCGTATTGAGTGATGAGAGGTTGAAAAACATGAGCTTTAATATAGCTTATTTGAACATTAATGCATTTGAACGTTAATGAATATTGCAAATCTTTATTAGAAGGATATTGTTTCAACATTCCTCTAAATTATTTAGCACAGGAACTTGCTTTATGAAAAGAATTTTAGGAAGAAAATTTTGAGATTTTCAAGTTTATTACTATTTGTTGTTTTTTTGTTTTCGTTTTTGTTTTGCTGTTATCATTAATCATACTCAGAACCTCGCCCTTCCCAGGCAGTCCCTGTGCCCCTGAGATAACTCCCCAGCCCGGCATTTCCTGTTACGTGTGTTGAACAGTGTAAAATAAATAGCTGTGAAAAAATCAAGCATCTCAGGACCTAGTTTTCAAGTAGATATGAATTATTTATAATAGAATTAGAAAAGAGTTCAAAGGTTACTCGTGTGGATACTCTTGCTTTCTTTTTAAGTTCTATATTTCATTGCATTTTCATATCTAAAATGAAGCTTCTCGAATGCATAACGGACATTATTAGGTGAAAGAGAAGTAACGCTATCTATTTTTAACAATGAAAGGCTCTCCCATTTATTAAATTAATGAACATTAATTTCTGCATTTCCAATTAACCTTCGCTATCCCTGAAGTCCCTGAGAGGTCTCAGTTGTCACTGTCCATTAATCTTTTCTGGCTACGACTTGAATCACATTTTGGGTAATGTGCATTCTCTGTGACAGTGATTAGTCAGAAAGGGGCATCTCATTAAAACGTTAAACTCCAAAGTACCACCAGATATAACGCTCATCTGTCAGATCATCTGGCAAAAAATTATATTCTTTTATCCATGGAATGAAAAATGCGGGCTTATCAGTGCTAGCAACTCGCTTTGCTCTATCCATTACACAATAAACTGTTTTGCATAGATAGAAAGTATTTTCTCTTCTAGTGCTGGAATCATTAATAAAATTAAAATAAGAATGAAGTAGCCTTCTTCAAGTCTGAAACCTTAATCTGGCATATACCTCCATAATACAAATATCAAACTTGATTTTTAAAAATTAATAATATTAATTATAAGTTGTATACGCAAAATGATTACCTCTTTTGCAGAATAGAACTATTTGACTTTTATGTTGGTAGGCTGCATATTTGTCAATTAGTTAACTTTTAAGCTTAGTATCACAAACAACATGTTTCACTAAGTATGATCACTATGTTTATTACTTCCAAAGTAGTTTTTGAAAATTACGATGACCTCACATTTAAATCAGATTATCATATGAAGCTATTAATTACATAGTTGATAAAAGTTATCTTTTTTAAAAAACTTAGTGAAGATGATATGTTGATGTCTTTTTCATAAGGGAGATATTTGTTGATTGATCAGCTCCTTTTGCTTTTACACAAATATGAATTAATATCCTAACTATCGTGGATGTATTAAATTGCACCTGTCTTTAGAGAGTGAGTGACTAGGGTGTTGTTTTGCTCTGCTGCACAACTTTTCTATTTTGACTGCTGTAATTTGCCTATTATTTTTTGGCAGTGTTTAAAGTGGCTCCCTGGAAACACTTCAGAGCCTTACACAGTAGATACTACATCAGAAAATAAACACAATTTTCATGGGAAGCAAATATAAAGACTAGGGGCCGGGGATATACTTCAGCGGCGCAAGCGCCTGCCTGGCAAGCACAAAGTCCTGAGTTCGATTCCTGACAGCGGGAAAAAAAACCAACAACGCAAATATAAACACTTGTCTATTTTCTCATATTTAATACTTAAAACTATTTAGGGCCAGGGAATCTGGACATCAATACCTTAATTAAAGCAGTGTCTGTTTAATTTTTGCTAAGTAAAAATTTTATGAAGGAGACTAGTTTAATAATCTAAGAAAGTGATTTCCTAATTTTCTAAAAATATTATCTATTCTATTCAGATTCTCCGGGAGTATATTTTTGAAAAATATTTAAAATATGTGATAATACATTTTATAGAAATGTTAAGATGTCCGATGAACATTTGTTTCACAATTAGTATAAAATATACCTACCTAAAAGTAAGAATATAACCCTTTCTTACTTCATAGCCATAAGAAAATTCAAGTCAGCTAATCAAAAATGTCCCAGTTTGGTAAAGCTGCAGTCCAATAACTCCCTTTATAAGGTAGGACTGAACATCAGCTTATCCATAGCTCAAGAAAACACCTGTACGTAAGATCTGAGCGCAACATGAAATGTGCGAACTGTTACTGAGTTTCCTGAAGCTTGATTGTGTTATCTGTAAAATGCTATAGTAGTATGATGGAGAGTTTGCATTTTCTTTAAAGAATTAACATTTTTCTCAGAAAAGATGGCAATGTTTGAAAACATGACTTTTATTTGCTTATTGTGTATCAATTTCTTCATCTGAAAATGGTGATGACATTTATAGTACCTACCTACTAAGGTGATTGTAAAAGCTGTACGGTAATATATACATGGTATTTATAATTAGGAGTGGCACATGGCAAAACATGTATGCACAATGTTATTGCTAGCAGTCATATATTGACACACACAGAAAGTGTTTATCATTTTACCAATTTCTATAGCTATGAATGTGAATTGAATAGCAATCAGAATAACTAATTTCTTGTCTCACTTTTTAAAAATGTGAAAATGTTTAATGTGTATTTAGTAATATCTCAGTGTATTAATTACTAAAATAAAGATGATCCAGAAAGGTATAAGAGAAGGACAGATACAGAGAGAAAATGAAATTCACTGTCCAATCTTTCCTAAACTTATCATTCATTGTTAAATTAAGGACTTACTTTTCTTTCATTGTGGAATAGATTTTTAATTAATTTTTGACTTAGAAAGAATAAATAAGGAAAAAGTCACATTTGATTAAAGTGTTTAATTATCTATGGGTATGAAGTTATTGAAAATTTATATAATTCTGTTCATGAAAGATTTTTGAAGCTGGAAATCTTTCCATTTTAATATGTCAGAGATAAAATACAATTATTTTTTTTCTGCTCATATACCACCTAGAAACAACAAAGTAAAATCAAACCAGTAAAGCAGTGGCCATTTCAACCAGCTAAACAGCTTTTCTAACTCTAATTGGGACCTAAATATTCGCTATTCTGGCAAGAATCAAACAGAAGGAAGAAAAGATATTTAGAAATAAATTACTACAGTTCACCCCCCAGATCCCCAGGTTTTTTAATTAAAAAGATAATTGTTTATAACAAATTGAGATTCAGAGGTTGGTGTTCTTCTCTTTATTGTTCACAACAAATGTTAGAAAAAACATGAAAACCTGTATCTTCTTTTTATTTTAAACTGAATTTTAAAAAGAACAATAGCAAAATGCCAACACCATAGATAAAAACAAAGCAAAAAATCAGAATGAGAAAGAGTTTCAGAACAAAATGAAAGAGATTAACAGTACTTGTTTTATTATATATTTTTATCTTCATTGAAGTTGATCAGATTACCAGATGTAAGAATGCAAGATTAATCAAACCATTAAAGAGCATAAAAAATGAAATAATTATAAATGGTACAGAGTTTCATGCATCAAGATACTAGAAATTCAACAATGATGATTATGTTGCACATTGTTGTCTTCAAATTAGTTGTTTAGGTTACCAGGAATAAGCATACAAAATTGGTCAATTAATCAGTCAATAAATAAAGCATTAACTGTTCCTTTCAATAAACATTAGACATAAGCAGAGCAGTACAATTAATTCAGCTCTCCTTCAGTATACACATATATTTTTCCCTTCTTTCTTTGCTTTTCTGGATCCCCTAATATGAGTTGAGCAATTCTTTTTTTGAGCAATTTCTTTCTTTCTCCCAACATGTATTGTATGTTTAGAGTTCCACTTAATCTTTCATGTTCTTACACTAGGGAGACAACACAGTGTCTACACATGTGGGTCCAACTTATTTTACTTATGAATATGGTCTCTAATTACATCTGTTCATCTATAAAAGCCTTGTTTATCTTTTTATAGCTGAGCAATATTCCACTGTATAAAAATAGCAGTTTTTCTTTATCCGTTCCTCAGCTAATGGGCATTTGGGTTCTTTCCAAGATTTAGCTAAGAGAAATTGTGCTGCTGTAAACGTGGGTGTGCATGTACCATGTTGGTCTGATGTTTCTAACGCTTCTGGGAAAATACCCAGAAGGGAAATAGCTGGGTTAGGTAGGACTTCCAATCCTAGTTCTGTGAGGAATCTCCAAACTGATTTCCACAACGGTTTCATCAGTCTACACTCCCACCAGCAGTGGAGAAGTGTTGCTTTTTC
Source organism: Dinomys branickii (assembly GCA_004027595.1). Lineage (NCBI taxonomy): Eukaryota > Metazoa > Chordata > Mammalia > Rodentia > Dinomyidae > Dinomys > Dinomys branickii. The sequence goes on along the minus strand of PVLD010023105.1, from coordinate 14,135 downwards.
CTCACAGCAACTCCAGCATTTGTTACTGGTTGATTTCTTAATGGTAGCTATTATTTCTGGGTTGAGATGGATTCTCAGTGTTCTTTTAACTTGGATTTGTTGAGAGACTAATCATGCTGACCACTTTTTCACGTATTTATTTGCCATTTGTGCTTCTTCATCTGAGAAGTGTGTATTCATCTCAGATGCTCATTTTGGGGTTGGTCTTTAAATTCGGGATGACTGATTTTTAATTCTTTATATATTCTAGATAGAAGTCCTTTGTCTGAGGGGCAGTTGGCTAATTTTTTCCCAATTCATGAATTTTCTTTTTACTCTGTTGGTGATTTTTCTGGATTTGCAAAAACTTTCCAATAGGATAAGATCCCAGCTGTTCATTCTTTGTAGAATTTCCCATGCTGTTTGGTTTTCACTTATGAACTCTCTGCTTGCCCCTATGTCTTCAAGATTTTTACCTACTTTCTCTCCCAGTAAATTTAGTGTTTTTGTTTTAACATTTAAATGTTTGATTCATTTTGACTCTAGCTTAGTGCATGGTGATAGACATGGGTTTAGTTTTGGTTTTTGGCATGTGGAAAGCCAGTTTTTCCTGCACCATTTATTAAAGAGGCTATCTTTCTTCCAGTGAATGTTTGGCCCCTTTGTCAAAGATATGGTGGCTCAAGGTGTTGGTAGTTGTGTCTGCATCTTCTAGTCTGTTCCCTTAATCTTCGGGTCTATTTTTTGTTGTTGTTGTTGTTGTTTCTTACCAGTACCATGCTGATTTTATCATAGTAGCTTTGTAGTATAGTTTCAAGCAGGAAATGTGATGCCTCCTGCCTTTCCTTTGTTTCCCAGGATTGATTTTGCTATTCTAGGCCTCTTCTTATTCCAGATGAATTTTAGGAATGTTTTCTCTAGATTTGTGAGTTATACTAATGGTACTTAAATTGGGATTGCATTAAATCTCTACAGCAGTTTTGGAAGTATGGCCATTTTCACAATGTTGATTCTTCCTATTCATGAGAAAGGGATGTATTTCCATTTTCTGAAATCCTCTTCAATCTCTTTTTTCAGAGTAGTGTAATTTTCACTGTATAGACCTTTTGCTTCCTTTGTTTTATTGGCTTGTAAGTATTTCAGTTTTTTGGATGCTGTTGTGGAAGGTATGGTTCCACTAATTTCTCTCTTTGTTGTTTCTGTAGAGCAATGTTATTGATTTTTCAGTGATGACTTTGTACCCAGCTGTGCTACTGAATTTGGTTATTAAATCTATAAGCTTTTTAGTGGAGTTTTTGGTGTCTTCATATAATGTACAAATAATGATAATTTCATTTGTTTCTTTCCTGTTATTATTCCTTTCACTATTATGACTTTGTCAACTCTTAGAGATGGACTAAAATGTCTGTTGAATAAAGGGATATATGTGAGTCTTTAAGGGGCTTGGAGAGGAATGTTATGATTTGCATATAAATGTTCCCACAAAGCCTCATGCAGTCGTAGGGGGGCTTCTAGAGTTTATGATTGATTCATGGTCCAATACTGGATTATGGTGTGAGGGCTACACTCACCCTGGGGCGGGCAAACTACCTCCAGTATAAAGGAAGGGAAGAGGCTTGCTGCTGCTCCTCGCTTTTTTCTTTTGCTGTTTTCTGTTGCAATGAACTGTTGCCCTCTGCCATGTGCCGCCCTGCCTTGGAGCCAGCTGAGTATAGACTGAAACTTCTACAGACTGTGAGCTAAATAAACCTCTCCTTCCTTAATTCTGGGTGTCATGTGTTTTGTCTCAGCAACGAAAGAAAAGTATCCAAGACACCCCGCAAAATGCCTCTGAAAGAGCAGTGTATGTATCTATGAGAATTAAGCCAAAACTATAGTGAGGACCCACAGGAATTTGGAGAAATCAGGAAAGTGGATTGTCTGATGAAAGCTACACTTAGTGAGTGGAACCGCCTCGGGAGAGAAGTCGCGAGTGCAATAGCTGACACCGCCAGTGGAGGGGCCGCCCACATCACTTAACGCCCTCATTTTGCCACAATTTGCCCCGGGGGGTTAACACAGAACTAGAGAAGCTAATGTTTGCTTCGCTGGGCTACGGTCTTACTTTACTTGGATTCATTTCTACCCTATTTCTCCATTTTGAAATTGGAATGTTTATTCTGTGCCACTGTGCGTCAGCAATGTTCATAAAATCTCATTGGGATCACATCTGGAGACAGCTAACATACTTTAGCTATTCATCTCAACCAACAACACAAGGCCTTCTCTCTTCCTATTGTTCACATGATTTGCCATCATGTGTATTTTTCCATGGAGCTGATTCTTTCTTTGCAATGTTAATTTTTGATGGTTTTTACATTTCTCTTGGTAGCATAAAAGGCACATTGTGTTTTTCTTTGTTATTGATTCTTGCTTCGTGGAGACAATTGCTGTTGATTTCTGCAAGTAGACAACACAACCAAGGATATATTTAATTAGTTATAATAGTTATTTTAATTTTTCACGAAATACTAGTAACTTGTACAAGTAATGATGGTATAACTCCCTCCTTACCAATTCCTAAAACTGGGATGTTTGTACTTTTTCTTTCCTGTATCCTTCCCCATACTCATTTCTTTTGTATTAAGTCAAAATTTCAGACTTCCTTCAATATGATGATTCCCATAATTGGGCATGGTGCTTGTCCCGGTGTTGGAAGTTATGATCATGGGCTCCTATGTGAGATATTGGCTTTATCTTTTAAATGTATGGTCTTTAAGCAGGATGACTGTTAGAGACACATTTGATGTAATTACCTTATGACTGAGCTATTGGTGCGATTTGAATGTGTGGGTAAAATGTAAGAAAATAGTCACTAGGCTACAAAGTTGCTGAAATGGGGACTCCTAAAAGATGAATGTAGTATTCTCCTGCCCATATATCATGTTTCTGTCCTGATATTTCATACATGCTATGACTCTTTCAGAGGCTCCTGAATGTCAAATTCATGTTAATATCTCTGAGAGTGTATACCATGGGGTATCCAAAATGAGATGTATTTGCTTATTTGTGGTTACTGAAATTATGAGATTGAAAGCACAAAAGAGTCGATATTAAAGAGAAATTGATGACGTAACTGAGAGACTAAACTACTTCCACCTTGTGCTGAGAATTCTGTATAGGCGATGAGTCTAGGGGGAAATCACCGCTATCCGGGAGAATAACACCCAGAATGGGGAAGAATAACACTGGTGGAAGCCTGTCTTTCCTTTCACTGAGGACATGACCTTCACGCACTCAACAGTCACTAAAATGTCTATACTGAGCTCACTTTAAAATGCTTTATGCATTTTCACCAAGTGACATTTCTAGAAGTGGTGTTTGGGCTGGTTAGAGCTTAAAAACCAATTGTTCTTGGTTCATTGCTCGGGGGTAAATGCAGGCACATGTGCTGACTCTATCACCAATCATGAAAACACTGTCAAAGGAGAGCGACTGAGGTGCAATTGTTCCAAACGTACCTGGCTCTTATCTTTTCAGACAACTGTGTGTAAGGCACTTATGTGCTAGAACGAAGGAGTGAATCAGTATGTGGCTGCAAGACATTGACACAACGTTGGGAGCTGCTGGAGTTTGGTCGCTGGTCATGTGTCTGAGGGTGGGACAGATCCAGAGTGCCTCAGGTGGTCAAACAACCTCAGTATTGAATAAGTCTTCCTGCTTGGACAGTTACAGTCTTAGTGTTAGTGTTAGTGTTAGTGTTAGTGTTAGTGTTAGTGTTAGTGTTAGTCTTAGTCTTAGCCTTAGTCTTACTTACACACTAGGCAACATTATCTCTCACGACACTACTTTGCAAGTGTATAAAATAAACGCTCTTACTGCTTGGAGTCAGTCCTCCTGCTCATCAGGCACGAGGTGACTCGACCTGACCCTGGCTATCGTCTCTTGTCTTTATTTTCTATATCCTCTGGCCATTTTCTCCTGGGGACCACGGAGAGACCACCGACTCCCACAGCACAAGATAAGGCTTCATGGGAGGTCCTTGGAAAAACTCCAAAATACAAATGTGATGTCTATATGTAGGTCACAGTGGTGACCTGAGCAGGGTCCATGAGTAGCAGTGAAATCCATATCCATGAACTGTTGGAAAATGTGTAACTAACATGAATGTGTAGACTGATTTAAATCTACACCAGGATATGAACCTTGGTGCTGAAGATGCAAAAACTCCGAATTTGAATGTAAAGATAGAATAGAAAAAATTATGTATATAATATCTGTGTGGGTGTTGTAAGAGATTAAACTAGAAAGATAACCTTCTTCTGTTTTGTGCTGACATAAATGAATATGTCTTCAACTGGATAAAGCCTCAGATTAACCGACAACAAAAATGTGTACTTTTTTCTACAGTGTACAAACAATATTGTAAACGACATTGTAAATCATTGCTTTAGTACTCTTTTGTTGCTGAGACAAATGCCAAACACCCACAATGTAAAGGTGGAAGAGTGTGTTTCGGCTCACAGCTAGCAGAGGTGTGTATCCAGAAGCCTGGCTCCCAGCAGGGCACAAGGGAGGAGGAGACACAGCTATGAACAAATCAGTGGCTGATCCCGTCATGAATATCACACCCCATGACCCAGTTACCTCCCACATTCCCAACTCTCGAGTGCATGAGGCTTTAGTGGGACATCTAGACATAAGCTGTGTCACTTATTTAAAGTGATACCACCAGGGAGGAGCTCGGTACACAAAGCAGCATCTCAGAGGCCCGGCTGCGTGGAACTCTGGGCAGCTGAGGCGTGCTTGCATGCTCTGCCCTGGAACTTTGGGTCAGGGAGGACCTCAATCCAGGAATCAGCATCTGAGCAGCCTTCTAAGTGGAACTCTTGACAGAAAGGTTATGGGGCATTTTCCCACAGAAAGGGAGCCATTGGAGCAGCCTTTGCAGTGGAACTTTGCCGAGTGAGCTGCCTGGGTAGTGTGTAGCTCAACACTTTTTATCTGACATCTGAAATGACAAGACAGAGGAGCAAAATGCAGTCTCAGAACTCAACCCCACAAGAACAAGTCCCGGAAACAATGATAGAACTAGGAGGGCACATACCTGCAATTTCTGAAATGATCACAACTGAAGTAAAGAAACAAATTCATCAAGCCATAGAAGAGACTAAAGTAGAAATAATCTTTCAGGCACAAAATGAACTGAAAATAATAATGGAAAAAACACTCCACACATATAGAGAAGAAACAGATAAAAGAATAGAAGAACATAGGAAACAAATGGAAATGTTACACGAGCAATTTAGGAATGAATTAGAATACATGAAACAGACTCAAAGAGATTGCCAGGAAATGAAAACTTTCACTGAAAGCTTGCAAAACCGCTTCAATGAAGCCAAAGATAGAATTTCAGATCTTGAAGACAGCATGGCAGTTAGTGAGCATGAAAGGAAGGATCTCAAAAAGTCATCAAGGATCCAGAAAAAATCAATCCAACAGCTGCACGATGAGGCAAAAAGAAATAATATCTGAGTAAAAGGAGTTAGTGAAACAGCAGTAGGCAACACAAATGGCATAAAAAGAATATTTGCAGAAATAATAGCAGAAAATTTCCCAGGCATAGTAAAAGATGGTGATGTGCAGGTAAACGAAGCATATAGAACTCCAATGAGCCACACCCCAAGTAAAACCACACCCAGACATATAGTCAAGATCCCAGATATCCAGCAAAAGAACACAATATTAAAACTGCTAGAGAAAAGAAACAGATCACCTACATAGGAAAGCCCATCAGAATCACAGCAGACTTCTCAACAGAAACCATGAATTCAAGAAGAGCTTGGAGCGAGGTATTACAGATTCTGAGACAAAACAGCTTTCAACCCAGACTGATGTATCCTGAAAAACTATTCTTCAAATTCAATAGAGAAATAAAATATTTTCATGACAAAGAACAACTGAAGAACTTCATGAGTGCCAAACCAGCATTGCAGAAAGCACTAAAAGATATTCTAGACAGAGAAAAAAGTGATCACAATCACAAGAACAACAACAGAAAGGAACCCTTAAACAGAACAAGCAAGTAAACAGCAAAAGTAGGAAAACAACAAGTAAATAGCATGACAGGAATAAGCCAGCATACAACAGTCATAACCATTAATGTAAATGGCCTGAACTCACCAGTCAAAAGAAACAGATTGGCAGAGTGAATGAAGAAACAAAATCCAACAATATGCTGTATACAGGAAACATATTTTACTCAAAAAGAAATCAACAGTGTGAAACATAAAAGATGGAAAGCAATTCTCCATGCAGCAGGCCCCCAGAAAAAAGCAGGGGCAGCTATTGTGCTTGCAGACAGTGTAAACTTCAAACTAAAAACAATCAAAGGAGATAAAGAAGGCCACTACATACTAGTTAGGGGAAAGCTGCCAGAGGAAGAGATAACAATCCTAAAAATTTATGCACCAAATACTGGCATGCCAAACATTATAAGTCAAATCTTAACAGACATGAAATATCAAATAATTAATAACACTACTGTAATAGGGGACCTAAACACCCCTCTGACACAAAGAGACAGGTCAACTAGACAAAAACTTAGCAAAGAAATAACAGAACTGAACCAAAGTTGTGAACAAATGGACTTGGAGGATGTATACAGAGTATTTTACCCCACAACATCAGAATACACATTCTTCTCAGCTGTGCATGGGTCTTTCTCTAAAATAGACCACATTCTAGCCCATAGAGCATACCTACCTAAATGCAAAAGAATTGAAATTATCCCATGCATATTATCTGACCACAGTGCAATGAGATTGGAAATTAATGACAAAGGGAACTCCAAAAACCACATAAATACTTGCAAATTAGACAACAACCTCCTGAATAACCAATCGGTCAAACAAGAAATTAAAGAAGAAATTAAAAAATACCTACAAACAAAGAAAAATTCAAATACAACTTACAGGAATTTGAGGGATGCAAAGAAAGCAGTCCCCAGAGGGAAAATGATAGAGATGAACTCATATATAAAGAAACAGAAAGAGAGCAAATAAATAGCCTAATGCTACACCTCAAACTTTTAGAAAAAAAGGAAGAAGCCAAATCAAAAGCCCACAGAAGGGAAGATATTATAAAATTCAGGGCAGAAGTTAATGCAATTGAGACGAAGAAAAACTACAAAAAATGAGTGAAACAAAGAGTTGGTTCTTTGAAAGAATACATAAAATTCATAAACCTCTAACCAATCTTATCAAAAAAAGAAATGAAGAACTCAAATTCATACAATAAGGAATGAAAACAATGAAATCACTAAAGATCCCACAGAAATTCAAAAGATAATTAACACCTACTTTGAAAATCATTATCCCATCGGATAGAAAACTCAGAAGAAATGGACAGATTCCTAGAAAGGTACAAATTACCAAAATTGAATCAGGAGGATACAAAAATCTTGAACAACCCAATATCAATTAGTGAAATTGAAAATGTCATTAAAAACTTACCGACAAACAAAAGCCCAAGCCCTGATGGATTCACAGCAGAATTTTATAAAACATTGAGCTGAGATTTAATGCCAACACTCCTCAAACTCTTCAGTAAAATTGAAAATGAAGCAGTTCTCCCTAACTCATTTCTGGAGGCAAGTACTATATTGATACCCAAACCAGAGAAGAACCCAACCAAGAAAAAGAACTATAGACCAATCTCTCTAATGAACATACATGCAATGATACTTAATAAAATACTAGCAAATAGAATGCAGCGAATCATAAGGAAAATTATGCACATGACCAGGTTGGATTCATTCCAGGAATGCAGGGATGGCTCAATATTTGCAAATCAATTAATGTAATACATCATATAAATAGAGCCAAAGACAAAACCCACATGATCATCTCAATCGATGCAGAAATATCTTTTGATAAAGTCCAACATGCATTCATAGTAAAAACCCTAGAAAAAATAGGAATAGATGGCCATTACCTCAATCTGATCAAAGTCATCTATGACAAACCAACAGCCAACATCGTACTAAATGGACAAAAACTGAAAGCTTTCACTTTAAAGTCAGGAACAAGACAAGGATGTCCATTCTCACCTCTCCTATTCAACATAGTTCTGGAAGCATTAGCCAGAGCAATTAGACAAGAGAGAGAAATAAAAGGAATAAGGATAGGAAAGGAAAAATAAAACTATCACAATTTGCAGAAGACATGATACTTTACATGGAAGACCCCAAAAACTCCACAAGAAAACTCTTTGAATTAATTGACAAATTGAGCAGTATAGCTGGATATAAAGTCAACACCCAAAAATCAATAGCATTCCTGTACACAAGCAACAAACAGACTGAGAGAGAAATTAAGGAAACCATACCTTTCACAATAGCATCCAAGAAATTGAAATATTTAGGAATCAATCTAACAAAGGATGTAAAAGATTTATCCAATGAAAATTACAGTACTCTGAAAATGAGGTTGAAGAGGATTTCAGTAAATGGAAAAACATTCCCTGCTCCAGGTTAGGAAGAACCAACATTGTGAAAATGGCCATACTACCAAAATTGTTGTACAGATTCAGTGCAATTCCCATCAAACTACCATTAGCATACATCGCAGATGTAGAGAAAATATGCCTTAAATTCATCTGGAACAAGAAGAGATCCAGAATAGCAAAAGCAATCCTGTGCAACAAGGGTAAGTTAGGTGGAATCACAATCCCTCACCTGAAATTATACTACAAAGCTACTGTAACAAAATCAACATGGTACTGACAAAAAACAGGCCTGAGGATAAATGGAACAGACTGGGAGATGCAGTCACAACCAAAAACACATTCAACCACCTAATATTTGACCAAGGGGCCAAACAAGCTCACTGGAAGAAAGATAGCCTCTTTAATGAATGGTGCTGGAAAAATTGGCTTGCCTCTTGCCCAAGACTGAAAATAGACCCAAGTCTATCACCATGTCAAAATGGATCACAGATCTCAATATTAAAACAGAAACTCTAAATCTATTGGAAGAGAAAATAGATAAAAATCTTGAAGACATAGGAGTAGGCAGAGAGTTCATGAACAAAAATCAAACTGCAAGGGAAACACTTCGAAGAATCAGTAACTGGGACGTCATCTTACTGAAAAGTTTTTGCATATCTAAAGAAATCACCAACAAAGAAAAAAGAAAACCCACAAATTGGGAAAAAATCCTAGCTAATTATCCCTCAGACAAAGGTCTTCTATCTAGAACATACAAAGAATTAAAAACACGTACCTGTCCAAATTCAAAGAACCAATCCAGAAATGGGCATCTGAGATGAATACACAGTTCTCAGACAAAGAAATACAAATGGCAAATAAATATATGAGAAATTGTTCTACATCTTTAGTCATTTGAGAAATACAAATAAAAACAACATTAAGATTTCATCTCACCCCAGTATGATTGGCCAGCATTAAGAAATCATCCAAAGCAAATGCTGGTGAGGCTGTAGAGAAATAGGGACTCTTCTGCAATGCTGGTGGGATTTCAGACTGGTGGAACCACTGTGGAGAGCAGTTTAGAGAGTCATCAGCAAACTAGGTCTAGAGCTTCCATTCAACCCATCTATTCCCCTTCTGGGTATTTTTCCAGAAGATCTGAAAACATCATATCACCATGATATATATGTACCCGTGTTTATAGCAGCACAGTTTGTAATAGCTAAATAGTGGAAACAACCCAAACATCCATCCACAGAGGACTGGATAAAAAACTGTGGCATTTTTATATAATGGAATATTACTCAGCTATAAAGAGGGACAAATTTGGGGCTTTTGTATATAAATTATCACAATTAGACACCATACTCATAAGTGAAATAAATCAGAGTTACATATGCAAGCAACATATTGTATCACTAGTGTAAGAACCTGAAAGTGGGAATATAAATTAGGAGGTATGAAGGGAATCTGCTTAAAAGTAAAGAATGGATGGGATGAAGGAAAGGAGAAGAGGAAGAAAGAGGCAAATATGTGTGTATGTATGTATGTATGTGCAGGATGGCTAAGATGGTTCCACTGTTGTCTTACGTCGCTTTATGGTAAGGAATAGTTGATGATTGGTTGTTTGATCAATCTTGTACGTCTATATGTGTTTTCCTGAGCATATACTTTGAAGTTATCAATATGTAATACAACAACCATTGTTAATTCCCTGTCACTTTGTCTAAAACTCAATTTTGATTGTACTGTTCTTGTGCTACTTTGTCTCTTTGTTAATGTTTTCCTCTTTTTTGTTGCTGTTCTTTTTCTTTTATACTTTAAAAAAATAAAATAAAATGTTAAAAAATATTCTGCAATTTTAGTGTCCAGTGCAGTGGGCATATGGATAAAAAGTAATTGAAAAGTGACTAGTAAGACTGAAGAGCTGATTTCCAGTTTTATTAATTTAAAATATACTTATGTATTTTACATATTTAAATTAATGTGTATTGAAGTATGTATAGCTTCATAGAGAGTAACTACCCACTAACCAAGCTTAGAGGTTGAAACACCTGTAAGTTCTTGAATTCTCCTTAAATACCTCATTTCACAGTTAATAATTTCATTTTTATTTTATTTTCAGTTTCCAAAGCTTACTAAACATCTTTATGCTTTGCTTAAAGTCAGTAGATTATTTAGTAATGTGTTACACCATTTTTGATGTGCATTTATTTATCTCTGCAGTGTTACTTTTCTAGTTTATAGCATTCTGTTTGTATTCTGAAATACTCCATAAAGAAAAGCACTTTCATTTTGCTAAAGATGATCAGCAGGTAGTGAAATGGTCAGATATGTTTTGTTAAAAATGTCATGTTGGACATGTATTAATTAGACTAGGACATGTGTTAATTAGACTAGGACATGTATTAATTGGACTAGGACATGTATTAATTGGACTAGGAGAAGAAGAGGCTCTGGCTCAGGTGTGCGGGCACCAGCAAGTAATCTCAGCACTCAGGAGGCTGAGTCAGCAGGATCAAGATAGCTACAAATCTGGAATTAACTTGGGTTACATAGTGAGTTCAAGGCCAGCCTGAAGCACCTAGCAAGAACTTGTCTCCAAAAAAAAAAGACAGAAAAAATGGAGTCAGGGAATTTATTTAGAAATCTGTTTCAATTATCAGACAGGAAAGTCTGAGTACATATATTAACATATGAGCAATAATGCTCTTATAAAGGGGATAGAATTAAAGCATTTTTCTGATGATAAAAATCACATTCATGAACACTGAAATGGTCTCTTGAGAATTTAGAATCTAGATATAATGTACTCAAAAGAATATAACACTGTACGTCTTTCAAATAGAAGCAAAAGTGTTTACAGCATTTTATACTCATGAAAATGATTGTTACCACTTACTGCATTTTCTAAATTACTTGCTCCTATAAACAAGTGTACTATTACCTTTACTTTTTAAACAAGTAAATGTCTCAGACTATCAATATATCTTTTAAGAAGTTTATTACTGTAAGTGCCATAAAAAACACATCATTCTTTCCTAGTAAGGGGAAATTTTGTCTGTCATAACTGAGAAATCCAGAGCTAAATCCAAGATTTGATCCATCATTTCAAATATTTGTATGGATGAGCATATCATTGTTTTATCTCCTCTGTCAGCATACAAGTTTATCTCCACATCCACTCAGCACCTCTTGTTTTCTGGTTGTAAAAGGGTACACCTCTAAGTCCCTTTGTAAGAGTCTATTTATCTACAAACAGGAAGACAAGGAGCTTAGCTTTGCCAGGATCCATAGAAAATGTCTTCTTCATTGGTCAGAAGTATGTCCTATGGCTATTTTTGAACAGAAGTAAACTTGGATAGTCCTTTTAGTGTCTGCTGCCAGTGACAGGGATTGGCACAAATACCACCTGCATTACATCCTGAAATCTGGGGTTGTTAATGACAGACTTTTAAAGTTCAGATATTATTGTTTTACAGGGAGGTTGAAAATTTCTAGGTGTCAAAAATGTCTATGTTTATCTGAGGATCCAAATTGAAGATATTAATATGTAACACAACAACCATTGTTAATTTCTGATCACATGGTCTGGGATTCTATATTGCTTGTATTTTTTTTTGTGCTATTTTGTAAATGTATGTGCTTTTATTAATACATTTTTGTTCCCTTAAAATTAAAAAAAAAGTTACCTGGTCATGGGAAAGTTGCCATAATTCTTGAAATCTTCAGTGGAAGTATTTTCTGCCGAAACCAATTTAGATGATGGTCTTGTAAATATTGCCAAATTACAAGTAATTATTCATTAAAATGGATTTATCTCTATATTTTGAACACACCAAAGAAATGTCCAATTCTATTCATTGAGAACCTATCATGAAAAGGAACAAAAACATCAATAACAATGAAATTATTGACATAAAATTGTGTCTAATAATACTTTGGGTCAGAAAATTAATTTTGCACTCTCATAAATAAAGCATGATGGATTCACTCTACAATAGACAACTTCATTATTCACTGTAAGGACCTGAATACATTTCAAAAATTTATTCGTGATCTGTTCAGAGAAACATTAACTAAATGTCTCAGTAACTTTGCTAATATGTGAGAAAAATGATTTTAAAGAAAAGTGTTGTATTAAGAGGTTAATCCAAATTTAAGTCAAAATGCCAAGGAACTTCATAAAAATTATATCCACAAGATAAACTTCTATTAGGTCATTTCTCTAAGGTAGAATGGATACTGTTCTGAGACCATACATTCTACTTTCTTCATTATTCAGAAGTCAAGGTTTGCTTTTATTTTCCTTTACAAAATTCAAAAGAAGATAAATAAATCAATATAGGAAATTATGAGTATTTTATCTGTGCATACACATATACTGACAGAGAGAAAGGGAAGAGGAGGGTAGGGGAGTATGGGATGGGAAGAGAGTTGTCCTTGTTCAGGTTATTCTTTCCCTGGGGTGGGTGGAACCAGATGTGACGAACCTGAACTCTTTTCTTTGAGGAGACTGGATTACTGTCACGTTTAACACTCATGACAGAATCTTAGAAATCTGAAAGCTCACACAACTCATAAATAATATCTGTGGCAATGATAAGACAATAAATACAGTAACTTAGACAATGGTATTTTCACATTTGAATAATGATCATTCTTTGTGGCAGTCACCATGATTCTCTAGGGCTTACAAAGCCCATTTTTAAAACCGGGAAAAGTACACAGATATTTTGCAAATGGGAAGGGAACGGAAGATGAGGGAGGAAAGGGTACAGAGAAGGAAAGGGATTCAGACGTGTTGTACACGTGGCACTGACTGCCCACGAGGAAGGTAATCACTATATACTGCAAGTGTGTACTAATAAAATGAATTTAAATGACACTGGATGATTTTGTCCTTAACTTCTGTTTCTGCAGTGCTCTCAATGACCACTCTTACCTTTAGAAAGCATTCATCTGCTTATATGCCATACCTTAATCAATAAAATGTTTACTTAGCTTTTGACTCATCCCAGGGTAAAATGATAAAATTTCTATCTTTTCTACTTATAATAATTTATTCTGAGATAATTATTAAAATTAGCTTAAAACTAGTCTAAATTAATAATTCCCCTTTGTTCCTGAATAAACATTGCAATATTTTGGTGCAAGAATTCCAGTTAAGAAAAGAAAATTTGCTCAGGGTTTTCTCTGGAGACCCGTACCCTTCAACACGCAGTGGAATGAAGGGCAGCGCGGGAAGCCGGGGGCCCCGGACACACATTACACCCAGAGCAACTTACCAGGAGATGAAACTTTCTTTCAGCCTGTCAACTTTATGTTTTCTAAACTGCACAATCGCATCATAATTTAAAATTGATGTATCCTGATGAATTAACATTTATCATTATGAGATAGTGTTCATTTTTACTTTTGTTTTTATTAACAATACTACAGGACTATCTTTTGATTATTATTATTATTATTTTTTTTTTTTTTTATTATTTTAGAAACATAAAAGTACAAAAACATATTGACAAACAGACACCCATTATCATAGAAAATAGTACAATCACAACTAATCTATAGACAAGGTGATATGGTCTCAACAGTAGTTGTTGCTTTATCCATTGATATCTTCGAATTGTAGATGTATGGACCCATAAACAGACATGCAAATTTAGTCAGACAGTTGATCCTCT
>PVLD010023104.1:0-28055 GCA_004027595.1 Dinomys branickii | reverse complement strand
TTCCCACGTCTCGCCCCGGCAGCCTGGTCCGCCCTACCACATCTCCCCCGGCATCTCAGAGAAATACGCCCAGTTTAAACTTCCCAGCCGAGGTTCCGGCATTCACGCTCACCAAGTCTGTCTCGAGCTGGTGGTGTTTATTAAGGAGGTTCGCTCCCTTGCTGCTCACCCGGTCGCCATCTTCCCCGGATCTCCCCATCTTTTTTTAATTTTAAAGAGAAAAACAATGGAACAAAATTTCAAAACAAGATAATGGAGAGTAATAATGGTTAATACATGGTGTATGGTACCTTCAAAGTAGTTGCTCAGAGTACAAGATATAGGCATAAAAAATTGACCAAACGGTATTCACACAAACCTTTCTTTGCAATGCACTCAGAGAAATTAGTAGTATAACTATTTTAACAATCTAGTACATATATATATATATTTTCCTTTTCCTGTCTTTCTTTTCTCCTTTCCCCCATTCCAGTTATTGTTTCCTTTTTAACAGTTTCTTTCCATTTCACAGTATCTATTGTACATTTTGGATCTTGTTTACTCCTTCAGCTTCTCACACTAGGGAGAAAATGTGGTGTTTACACATGTGAATCTGGTCTCAAGTTGCATTCATTTAAAGAGGATTTATTTTTACTCACAGATTCGGAGGGTTCAGTCCACAGTTAGCTGCCTCCAAAACAGAACATCACGGTAGGAGGGCTTGTCCGAGGAAAGCTTCTCAGCTCAAGGCAGCCAGAGCACAGTACAGGGGGAGAGTGCAGCAGGAGACACACTTTCCAGAGGCATCCCCTCAGCGACCCACCTCTGAGTGGGCCCTGTCTACTAATAGCATATCCATCTATAAATGCTACTCATGTGGTGATGAGTATATTCGTCCCCTAATGAGTTTAGCACCCCATGATCTAGTTACCTCTCCAGTAATCTCTCAATCCAGTCAGGTTTACCGTGAACTTAGATGTCATACATTGTTATCTTTCTTTTTATCAAACTCTACAAGAGATTTGGAAACACACTCTTTGTTCATTCATTCATTTTTTATTTCTCTATAAATACATACCAGGTACTACTATCTATCAGGACTCTTCACAGCCACATACAATCCTCTGCAGTTTATAGCATGGAAGTAGCATGGAACTAAGATTGGAAGTGCTGTTGTACTCACTGCCTTCAGATCTCGAACCCTCATTGGATTCTGAAGCCCTGGGTTTCACCTCTGGTGTCCATAGGTACGGTAACCTTCATTTCACAACCCTAACATGGAACAAAATGGAAAGAACATAGAAGTCATTTGGACTTGGTGCTCCATTTTTTTTAGTGAGTGATAACTGCAAATTGCATGTGGAAGGAACCTTCTGTCTATTGCCTGCACAATCTCTAGAAATGGCCTTGTCCTTCCTGTATCTACAGGGCTGGAAGAAGAATAACCAATATATATGTGATTCTGCCTTCAGCCTAGGCTGAAAATTGTGAGTCAGGATGGGTACCTGCCTAAGCTGAACCAATCACATCCTGTTTTCAAGTCTCTGAAGCCTTTCTGCCTGATTCCAATTGCCTTTCTGAATGGAGGGGATATAAATGTAGGAGATGTTAGCAGTGGAAATTTCCCACCAGTCTGCAATTAGGAAGAAAAGTAAAGCCAATGTTCAGATTTATCAGGGCACTAAGGTTCCAGATTGCTTCCTTATCCTGGGAGTCAGAACCATCTCCAGTCTTTGACACATTTTTGATCCTCTCACTAATCCTTCCTTGAGTGTAAATCAGATGTAACGGGGATTACTCATTCCCTGCTGCCTGGAAGGACCCCAACAGCTTGTGCTTATCATGCTCAAGATGTTTGTGTTCCAAGGGTTGCTCAAGAAAGAAGCAAATTCAAGGCTTCTGTTCTTGCATTTTTTTTTTATTGTTGTTGTTCATCTGGCATTTGTGAGACCAGAAAGCCCTAGCCCAACTCTGGAGCCTCCATCTCTACTTTAAATGAGATTTTGGGTCAGGAGGTCAGGAAATTTTTATAAACAGAGAAGAGGAAAGGGCTGGGAGTTTGGAATGCTAGTTGGGTAATTGACCAAGCTTCCATGGAGGGGACTCCTATTTCTAAATGTCCTTAGAGGAAGCTCATGGAGAGTATACTTTCTTCTGTGTCTGTCATTCCCAGAACTGTTCTTTTTCTTCAAGTCCACAATTTCTCAGGCACTAACATGCTTTCCACCTTGAGTCAGACATCTACCACACACCTGGAATCGGTGATGAGGCCTTGTCTGTCCCTCTTGGGTCTGGGAGGGGGTAGTAGGGATCAGAAAGGTGGAGTGCAGCAATTTGTGTCCTAACATTATTGTCCTATAGCCTATGTACTATATGCAAGCATTCACCTCTCCCCACATCTGAAATCTGAAGCACTTTTGGTCTCAACCATTTTGAGTAAGGTACATGGATATTGTACTATTGAACTCTGACTAGTGCTACAAAGGGAAAGATTATGGTGGTGCAAAAGGAAATCATGCAGAAACTATGTTTTGGATAGAAAGACTCTGAAGGACATTAGGGAAGAGCAGTTCAGGCAAAGGGGCTCAGAATATACTGGTATGAAGAATTTGGCATTAGGCAAACGTATCTAAAGCCACCCAACTGAGGACGGACAGGGCTGGCCCCGGGGCCTGTGTCTGTCTGATTCTAAAGTCTATGTACTTTGGTTCCTCCTGGAATTTTTTGCTCCTGCTCATTCAACCACCTTGACTAAGATCCTTGGGCATAGACCATCTGCAAATCACTGTTCTGATCTACATATTACTGCTGCCCTAACTATACCATAAAAAATTCCTTTGTATTACAGGGCACGGCAAGAGGCCTCCTGGCATTTTAATAAGTAAATATTTCACCCAATAGAGCCATCTAATCTCAAGAATTACAAAAGAGTATCAGAAAACAGCACAAGGAGAGTTAAACCCTGTGGGTGTGGGTAAGGGGACAGGGGTGCAGCTTTTCCTCCTTGGCTGCACACAATGATGTCTACTTCTGGTATTAGTTTTGCCTACAGTACCCCCAAAGTCAGCTTTACGCATGGTCTCCCCACAGCACCTCATCCCCTGAGCAGAGCTGAGTAGCCCTGGGGTACCTAGCACTTGCCCTCAAGGCAGGCAATCTGTAGGCAAGGGAGAGGTAGGAACAGAGAGGAATACCCCTCATGAATTTGAGCCAAAAGCGTGCTACTTGCAGAACAGAAAGTGAGAAAACTGGTCAAGAGTGAGAGATGACAATCGAAATGCTGCGAACACAAGTCCTGGCTGTGGCAGACACTGCTAACTGCCCCTTGGTATCCATCATTCTCATTGTTAGTAAATGTTCAACTGCCTCTCGGTGGGTGGAAGATGGGGGAGAGACAGGGTCCAGATTGGGGTGTTTGCCAGTTTCTGTGTTATAGATACTCCCAAGGCTGATTTTCAAGTAATATCAATGAATACAGAATGGGGTAGGGTGGAATACAGGCATGGCTCTCATAAACCTATCTGAGCCAGGTTCAGGTCACCACTGAGCTGTCTCCTCCTTGTATTCACCATTAACATGCTCCCTCTGCGTTTCGTCAGGGTAGGTGGCTACCTGACTAGGAGCTGTGTTTCCCGGGCTCTTTCTATTAGAAAGGGCCATATAAGTAAACTCCGGTCAGGGGGTTGCGAGTAGAAGTAATGTGGGCAACTTCTGTCACAATCTTAAAGATCCTCAGACTGACCCTTCTTATTCTCTTTCCCCCTTCCTTTAGGCTGGATTCCAACATGGTGCAGGTAGAGATAACACCCCAGGGGCCAGTAGGACCATTGAATTAGAAAGAACCTGGATCTTTGGACAATCTCTTGGAGCAGAGCTACCTAGCAATCTGGGCTACCCATGCATTTCTGCATCATTTTAAAAGACAGACATCGGTCAGTGTGTATCTTAAAACTTGTATTTAGGAAGCTTGCCATGGTGATGTTTGTCTGTAATCATAGCACCCTAGGAAACTGAGGCAGGAGGGTCACAAATTCTAGCCAAGCCTGGGAAATGGAGTGATATAACAAAACCCTGTCTTAAAATTAAAAAAAAAATTTAAAAAGGGCTGACGTGTAGTTCAAATGAAGGCACTAGGTTTAATTATCAGTACCCAAAACAATCAAACAAAAATCTGAATACTAGTACTCAGCCCTAGAGCAAAGTGAGAACTGATTCAGTTTGTGAGTATCTTTGCCACAACCCCATTCTCCCTTTTAAAGTGTCCCAAATGATTTCTTCTATATTGTAATAAAAAATGTTAGCATTTGTTAGGCTAAACTATAGAAACCATCTCAAAATCTCACTGGCTGACAACACCAAAGATTTATTTGTCGTGCAAGTTAAATGACAGTTGCAGGTTATTTAAACTTCTGCTTGCTATGTCTTCACATTCTAGGTCCCAGACTGAAGTTCCCTCTATATCAGTTTGAAGACAGAAAGAAACGTGCAGTGGGTAAGCCTTACAATGGCTCTTAAAGTCGATGTTGGGATGTGGCATACATTATTTCTGTTCACATTCAGTCGGCCAACCGAAGCCGAGACTGACACCAAGGAGCCAATAGGGTATTCTCCTGCCAAAGACAGGCACTGCAAATTGTGTTGCAAGGGCAGGGATGGATAATCCTTTTACTGAAAATCCAGCAAATCACCTGAAATAGTAATACAATCTACCAAGAAAATGCAGAGTGAGAAACAGGCACCCTATCTGAGTAGGTGTTATTGTTACTGTCATCTCACAGATGATGATGGTGGGGTTTAAAGAACTACATGGTCATATGGTCTTCTACGTGCTTTTGGAGCTGAAATCTCTGCAAAGCTCACCTCAGTCTTTCTTCTCTGGAAAAATGTTTGTTGTAGTTTGGGGCTTATAAGGGGAAACAATATAGGACACATAATTTATAGAATTATTTTATAATAGTTACCCAAAGAGTCGTATACAAAAATGTAGGAAATCTGTGCATACATTAAAGACCAAAGAATACAGCTGAGGACCTGGGTCCCATGGTAATGTCCTGAATGAGTCCAGATGAAGACCTAGAGCCCATAACAACGCTGTCCACGGGTCCAGCTGGAGGCCAAGAGCCCGTGACAAGGTCTCACGCAGGCCTGTTTCACGGATCAGCCCTGGGAAGGCCCCAAGGTCAGGGGTGGAAGCTAGAAAGTCTGTGCCAGTGAGATGAAGGATCTGTGCTAGCAGGCTGAGGTAACACTAGAGCCAGAAAGCAAAGCTCAAAGTAAGAACCAGAGGGCCCCTGAAAGGGACCCCAGCCACCCTCAGTGATGAGGTCCTGAGCTCCTCTGATAATGAGAACAGCTGAATGAGTATCAGGAAAGCCAGTGTGACAAGCTTCTCCAGGAGACTGAACAGTGCACCATCAGGACCAGAGCTCCCCTGAAGTGAACTGTAGCCATTCTCAGCAACAAGGTCTCCAGCCCCTCTAAAGATGAGAATAGCTGAGTTCACCAGGAAAGCCAGCATGACAAACTCATCCGGGACAACCAATAGTTCCCTACAGCTTCTAAATTCTTCCTCTCCAGTTCTTCCTCTTACGCTGCCAGCAACAGTCCTTAGCTGGACCTCTCACACTCAGCACCATGCTAGTTCAGTTAAGCTGGGTGTTACACTGTCAGTGTACCACAATGTTGTCATTAATATAATGTGGATAATGTAGAATACCTTCTGGCTTCTGGAGTCTACTTTTGGAAGCCAAGCCCAGGAGTTTGCAGAGGACTCACTTTAAGCACAGCATGTAGAAAGAGAAGAAAGAGCTCTAGACAGAAGTTAAGAGATTAGGGGGCTGGTCCATGGGCTCTGGGACTAAATACCTAGAGTCATAAAGTTGTTTAATGTCCCTGGGTCTCAGTTGTCTGTGCATGGAAGGGCTAGAGCATGCAACTAACATCTTTCCTGGGTGTTAGTCCCTTTTCTCTTGCTATAATAGATAATTTGTGAAAAAACAGAGGTCTATTTAGCTCACAGTTCTAAAGGATGGGAAGTCCAACAGCATGGCACTGTAAGGGCACAGTTATAAAATAGCACATTTATAGATACTTTATAGCAAAAGTTAAAAAATCAGTTAATGGTCTATGACTATGTTCCTGCTACTTGTCACATAGCTAGCCTGCTGAATTCATTTAGCCTTGACTGCGTCCAGTTGCTTCTCTTTGACAATGTTCTGGGCCAATTTGACTGTGTCTAGCCTGTGTTTTCCTTAGTTAGAAAAATATATATTGTTTCCAACTTGCTTCAAGGACTTCATGTCTGGGACAGATTGGCCTAGTCAGGGACCCATTTAGCTTTATGTACTCCACTCATATGCCCCCCTCCTTCCAGGATGTTCCTAATTATGATAAACAATTCCTTTTAAGTAAATCTATTTATTTGACAACATATGACTCAATGCATGTAACCAATCATGTAATAACCTGCCATCAGCCTAGTACTTCCTCTCTGCAAAGTGTATTTAAACTGAACTCTAAGCTGATTCATAGTCTGGTGATTTGGAATTGATTCCCACCAGCCTGCTAGAGTAATAAAGGTTGCCTTCTAACTTCTTGGTGCAGAGTCTGCCATTTGGTTTGACATTGGTATTTCCCAGTGAGTTCAGAAGCCTTGGAAGACAGTCCTGACAAATTTCTCATCTGTTGGTGCATTCATTCAACCACACAGTCAAAAGCAGATGGCATTTTCTTTGTGTCAGGCCTTGCTGGAGGTTCAGGAATGGTTCAGAGCCAACCCTTTGTTTCCAGAAGGTCACAGTGTACTGAAGGAGACACACAGGGATATGGATAATGGTAAACTTGAGGCAAGAGACTTACCTACAAAACAGGGTGGTCAGGGATATAAAGGAAGTATACAAAGATGCTGTATGACATCTGAGTATACCACATCCTCAGTCTAAATGTGATGTGAAGTGTGTGTGTGTGTGTGTGTGTGTGAGAGAGAGAGAGAGAGAGAGAGAGAGAGAGAGAGAGAGAGAGTAGTAGAGAGAAATAGGAGGAGAAGCAGGCAGATGAGTTCAGGCTGTGAACTGTGGAACATGTGAGAGGAAATGCCCAACATGCCCATGGAGAGCTGGGACTAAAGCTAAAATGAGGTATAAATTTATTTATTTATTATTTTTTTTTCCCGGGACCGGGGATCGAACTCAGGGCCCTAGTGCTCAGCGGCAAGCACTTAGCCCACTGAGCTGTACCTCCAGCCCGAGGTATAAATTTAGGTTGTGTGTTGGGGGATGTTTGTAAATAGATGCTCACTTTAGCTGCAACATACATGTTCATTGTTGCTGGATATTGGCCCAATATCAGGGACCTAAACTCCCAGCGGCCTGACCACACAGGGCAGCCATACACATCAACATTTTCCAGCAGGGCGTTGACCTCCGCTGGTTGTACCCATGTATAAGTTGCCCCTGAAGGAACAAATATGCAGCATCAATTCCACTTTATGGCCTTATCTGATGCTGCAACACGTAGAGAGGGCACCAGGTCATCCCTGGTGCAGCAGAGACATAAATCAGGCAGCACTCTGCTTCCTGAGGCCCCAGTCAAAGAAGACAGGACCTCACCAGCTCTAACTGGGGTCAATTACAGTCTATCCCTCCACCTGCCTGGGTTACTTCCACAGAATTGTGCGAATAGGGCCCCAGGAGGCCCTGGGAGAAGCAGCTCTCAGACTGTGTCTATGACAAGATGCAGAGCTTTAACTCAGACAGGATGAAGGGGAGAGATGTATGTGGAGAAGGTAAAAATAATGATAGTGAAACAACAACCACTACTTACTTTCATGGACTGCAACAAGACAGGCACATGCCAACCACTTTACACAATTATTTCATTTTAGCCTTGCAACAACCTTCTGAAGTGGTGTCTGTTGCTGACTTCATTTTACAGATGAGTGAGCTGAGGCTCGTGAGGTTGAGTGACTTGCCTGGGGCTGTCCACTTAGTGGAACCCCAAACTCAAACCCAGGTCTGTTTGCCTCTAGATGCTGAGTTCTAAAAAGATGCTTCAGGTCTAGCCAAATTGTGTTTTGGAATCACACAGGTTTGGATCAAAGCCTGGATTTGCCACTTCCTAATCAAGTGCTCTGAAGCAAGTTACTGAATTTCAGAAGCTGTAGTCTTCTCTTCTGTAAAGTGGGAATAGCAGAGGCCGCCGTGGAATATCATTAGGAAGTCTGAGGATAATATATGTAACTACCAGGTAGGCGGTAGTGATCACTGCCGTCCCTATTCTTGTGTCTTACATTTTCTTACCACTGTCTCCTAGATGAGAGAGTGTGTGTGCCAAGGCCTCTATGCATGAGAGTATTTGGAAACCTGAGCATCATTTGGTGTGGTTTAACATGATGACCAGGGTAAATCAAAACAATTAAGACTATTAAAAGCCAAAGGTAGGAGGCAGATCGTGTAAAGTGACTTTATAACCATAATAATAAGGGGCATTAGTCTGCGGTCAAGTGGGAAATATTGAAGGTAAAATCCAGGTAAAAAGTAAAATACTTTTACTAGAAGTAAAAGGTAAAAAGGTGAAAAGGTAAGAAGTAAAATACTTGGCCTTACCTGTCCTTTGTCAGGCACTAGGGTTACAGAGGGAAGTTCTAGGCAACTTATCTTGCTCTTTCTAGTATGGTGGTAGGACCTAAGACATAGTAGGTGTTAAAATAATATTTACTGAGCACATTTGCCCAAAGTTGCTTAATTATGAGAAACAGCTGCACAGTTCTACTAGCTCAGGGACAGATCACATATTTTAGGGATAATTATGGATGTTGTCTATGCAAAGCCAAGAGCGGCAACTGGATCAGGGAGATACTACCGGAGGTGGTTGTGGGTCCTTTGCAGACAGGATGCATAGGTCACCAGTGATACAGTTTGCCTGCATATCCCATCTCGGCTTCTTTTCTACCTGTGGACCCCTCTCATTGTTAGTTTTGGTGTCTCTAATACTTTTGCTTATACGCACACCCTTATAGTTTCACTGGCTACTTCTGTGTTATGAGCTCTTGGTTTTAAAATTTTTTGATAAGTGCATTGTTATTATTATTATTATTACTATTTTAGTTCAAAGTACGTAATAGAGAATCTACTTAGCAAAGCCCACCTTTCACATGTGTAAGTCCAGATGAGGGAGGCAGATACCTCTGAATAAACACCAGGATCTGGGAGATCAGAGTAATGGAGGGGGAATATTGTTGGGACTGCAATCAGCAGTGACCCTTGTGCTGCACAAATAATTAGCTAGTCTTAAATTGTGAAAATTTCTTTGAAGAAGCAGAGGTTGCTATAAAAGACTGTGACGGGAAGACCTTACTTAGATTAGGTAGAGGAAGGAATTTTCCAAAGGCAGATGGCTTGCCCGCTCTTGAGTCAGTTACTTAGAATACAGGGTACATTGTTATAATAAAAAGTCTTCTAACATACAATAGCTTACCTGAGATATACAATTGTTTTTCTCAGTTAGATAGTTCAACTTGGTGGTTTTATGTGAGTTCCCTTAAAATGAGGCCCCATCTCTGAGTTTATAGCACCAAGTGTGTTCACATCCCTGTGGCAAGAACTCAGAGTGCCACAGCCAGCTACAGGGGAAGATGGGGCGTGGAGAGTCCCACTGGGCACCCATGTTCTCTATTAAACCCCTGGGAGGTGCCGGGAAAAGAAAAAAGAGAAGCGGGAGAGGAGCTCAGCAAGAGCGATTTCAAGTCCCTGTGGTAGGTTCTCTGCTCTTACGGGAGCAGATGAAGAATGCAAGCAGCATTAAATAGCTAAATTCAGTAGCAAAGTTCAATAGAATGAGAAAAATGTGCTCGTTGAACTTGGCATTAGTGAAGTTTCCAGGGACTGAGGGGAAGGAGTCCAGTCACAGTGGGCTGAGGATGAGAAGTGAGGAAACAGTGCCACCAGCAGAAGACAGCCTTCGATGAGTGGATAGAGAAAGCGCGGTATGTACACACAATGAGTCCCACTCTGCTACGAAGAAAAAGAAACTTGAGTCATTTGAAGAAAAGTGGATGCGTTTTGAGACCATAATGTTAAGTAGAATGAACCAGATGCACAAGCTTCAATATTCTCATAGAGGAGAAAACCAAAGTATGAATAAATAATGCAATAAAAGATAGATAATAGGAAGATGGATCTTTCTCAGAAGAGATGGGAATCACGAGATGGAGGGAGGGAAGAAGGAAAGGAAAAGGATGAAAAAGGAATGAAGATGTGTTATGTGTCTGTGCCAACTCTACACAAGGAGTGTGAACAGTGTTTACTACAAACATGTACTAATAAAGAATATGATCCGAATAGAAAAGGAACTTTGAGAAGAAGAGAAGGAAAGAGAGGCAGAAATAGTCAAATCTAGAACAAAAGAACAGAAGTGGACTTTCTTTTCCTCCCTCCCTCCTGGTCTGGGAATCCAGCCTGACCCTTGTACATCTTGAACATATGCTCTACCTCGGAGCTCTACACTCGTGCTCTACACCCCAGCCCAGCCTCGTATTTATAGACCAGGAGGAGTATTTTAGTGGAGGAGAGTTTAATGAAATGAGAAAGAGGGAGTGAGGCAGTTCTCAGAGTAGAGAGAATCCTCCAAAAGATGCAGAGAGTGACCTTCGGCAGAGAGAAATATCTCCTCTGAGATGAGAGGAAGGCAGTGAGGATGGACAGTGAGGTGATGACATTGTGGATGTGGGGTGTGGAGGCGCGTCTAGCCGTTTCTGACTGAGAGCCCCTTTCTCTGAGTGAATTGGAAGGGGGAGGATTTCTGGCATAGAAGAGGCATGTGGCTGAGCAAGGGATAAAGGGTCTGCGCACCCATGTGAGGGTTCAGTCAGATTCAAAGTCATGCAGCTTTGACTCACATACTCAGAGATTATCAGAACCAAACCAGTTGAGAGACAAAGTAGGGGTGTCAAAGAACCAAAGGCAGGGGGTGTCTCTGAGCCTTGGGAAGATCCTGATTCTGAGCAAATGGACAGTTCATTCTCTCAGTGGTGGCTTGGCCCATGGCATAGATCCAGGAAGCATGGATGGAATGTAGAATTTCCTTGGGAGGGGGAGCAACAGGAATTCTAGAAGCTTAAAAAAGAACTGTGCCCTGGCACTGTCTCACTGGGGGTTAACATATCCTCATCTCTGTTTAAATTGTAATATGATTTCATTTATAGCCATAAACTGGTGAAGCTTAGGGGGGCATTTGAATTACTATTTGGGGAGTGTAACACTCAAAATCCCATCAGAAAACAGTTGACACAGTTAGAGTAATTCCAGAAAGATTTAATGAAGGGTTAACTTCTGGCCCATTGTAGAGTTTTGACCTCCAGGGCTGTACAAGGGTGAGAGTAGGAGTTAGAGAAACAGTAAGAGATGATGCAGAGTCTGGAGTTTGCAACAGCAAAGCTATTACTATCCCTAGATCAGAAGGTTTGAGAGCAATTTCTTGAACTCAGAGGAGCCTTCATAGAGAGGGCTGAGGTTACCAGCTGAAGAATGAAGCAGCCCATGACAGCCTGGGAGGGGGACGTCAGAGGAACACACACCCTACCTTCATCTTTCTCCTGTCCTCCAGTCTCCTGCCAGGGCTCCTATTGGCTAACCCCACAGGGAGCCAGAGAACGTATGAACTCATTGCCAGAGGTCAGTTTATGGGCCCAGGGCAGGGTGGAAGAAGATGGAGGGTATGTCTGGAGGTGGCAAAGGTAAATGGAAGAACACAGGAAGCATCTATGGGGTCTGCCTTGCGTACATGGGCCATAGGCTCAGTATCCTCACCTGAATATCTGACTACTGCCTGTGACATTAAGAGGAGAGAGCCAGAGGCCTTACCTCTGAGGGTGGAATCACTCTCTATTAAGGGGGAATGTTTCCATTCTGATTTACAAGGTAGCTGAAGAAGCATCTGAGAAAGCTTGAACTGTATCAGTGATCAGGGTACAGAGATGAACCAATATGTCTGGCAAACTGAGAAAGAAGGAGAGATAGTGACAGAAAATAAAATTATGGAGAAAAATGTGAAGTAGAATCCACCCAGTGTGTTAGGCAGATTAAGTTTTCCCCAAAAGTCCACATTCTTATCCCTGAAACTTAGGACTCTATTGCCTTACATTGCAGGTAAGACTTTACAGATTTGACTTAAATTAAGGATTTTGTGGTGGAGGGATTATTCTGAATTATTTAGATGAGCTTAATGTAATCACAGATACATTAAAAGAAGGATCAGAATCAGATGAGAAGACAGGGCAGAAGTAGCCATTGGAATAATGTGGGGTCACAAGCCAAGGAATGTAAGAGGCTTCCAGAAGATGGAAAAGACAAAGAAATGGATTCTCCCCTACAGTTTACACTAGAAGAAATGCACTTTTCTGGCCCATTGTAGATTTCTGATTTCCAGAGCTGTACAATAATATATCTGCACTGTTTTAAGCCCTTGTGTGGTAATTTGTAACAGTAATAATATAAAACTTACATATCTGGCTATTATCATAATCTTTGAAATGCATTAGAGATTTGGTAAATAAGGGGTAAATAAATGAAGGCACCTGGAATGAAGAATAAAAACTCATATCAGGATCTGGGGAATGGATATGAGTAGTGTCCACCATCCACATGTCTGCACACATGGGGGAAAAGCCCCTCTCTAAATAATGTGCCACTTCAGGAGCACATTGCTGTGGCTGTCCTCTATGGGTGCAGAATATAGCGGAGGGAGATCCAGCTTGTGATTCTTTTGGAATAAAAGGCAAGGGTCAGAATCAGGGTACAGGTGTTGATCCAAGAGGGGTGGCAAGCAGCAGTCCCATCAAGAGGCAGTCTAGGGCAAACAGTGTGCTGTGAGCACCAGCCCACTTGGGGCAAAAGCAGGGTGTGATGTCATCTGTTGTGCATGATGTCAAAGGCAGAGTGTAGGAGACAGCAAGAGGAGCGGCCCTGACTGGCCCAGACGATTCTGTGAACCCTCAAAACACAAGGAGCAAGGCAGCCTTGTGAAGATTCTGAGTCCTGCGGTTCTGAGTCCTGGGCTGAGGGTGGGGCGAACTGAGTCAGCAAAATGTGTCCAAATGGTATGGTGGCTTCATTCCTAGGAATGAGATCATGGCCTCCAGTTTATACTTATAATACAAACAGAAGGAGGCTGTTGAGTTAAATTGTACGCCCCCTCCAAAGATATGTTTGACTACCCACACCCAGTACCTCAGAATGTGATCTTTGAAGTTAGAGTCTTTACACAAATAACTGAGTTAAGATGAAGTTAGAGTCGGTAATAATCCAATTCAACTGGCCTCCTTATAAAAGGGAGAAATTTGGACCCAGAGATTGACCAATAGAGGGGAAAAATGTAAAGAGACACAGAGAGAAGACAACCATCTATCTATAAGCCAAGGAGAGGGCCCTGAGCAGATTCTCCTTCACAGCCTTCAGAAGGAACCAGCCCTGATCACACCTTGATCTCAGACTCCTAACCTCTAGGACTGTGAGCTAATACATTTCTGTTGTCTAAACCATGCAGTTTGTGGTACTTTGTTATGGCAACCTTAGCCAACTAATCCAGAGACATTCTCTCCTGTTCTGCTTCCCACATCTACAGATGATTTAGGGGACTCGGGGAGCTGCTGGGTTGGGAGCAAGGCACTGTTGCAGCAGCAGGAAGAAGCAGCTGTGCATGCCGCACCCAGCAGGGGAGCAGGGGAGCACCCACTGCCCTGGCCTCTGCTGATGTGGCTGCAGGCATCTGCAGACAACAGCTGTGCCTGGCCAGAGCAACTGTGTGAAATCAGGTTTGGATGGAAGGATAAGTTCTGCAGAGGAGTGTGGAAGGACCCTGAGGTCAGCAAAACAGCAGGGCTGTTATGGGAACAGATTCATTTCTTAGCATAAGCAGGGTGTACCCTGGGAACCAATAAAACTCAGTGGGGACACTCTATAAGGGGCTGGAGATGATGTGATCACTCAAACTCAATTTCACAAACTATACAGATGGTCCTAACTCCTCCCCTCTCTTCTCTTCCACCAGCAGCTGGCAATGGCACCCCTCCATCTCCCTCTTCCATCTTCCAGGACTTCATTGCTCCAGTTCCCTATACCCTGCCTGTTTCTGGGGAGTAGCCCCAGACCTCAAGTCTTTAGGGAAAGGATAAGTCTTCCCACTGGAAAGTTTGCATCTTTCCTCACATCAGATTGGGAGAAATAAGCCTGTAATTATTGAGAAGGAGGCATCTGGGAATCCAGGTTCCTGGGGCCTGGGGAGTAAAATGTAGTTCAAAGGAACAGTGTGGTAAAAAGCAGAGATGGAGTTAAGTGTAACATGTTGAAGGAGTCCTGGGGGTGGTAGCAAGTGATGCACGTGAGGGCCTGATAGAAGACTGAGTTTGAGAGGAAGTGAGGACCAGGTTATGACTGCAAGGTGTTCCGTGGATGCTCCTCGGCGTGCTGGAAGACTCAGCCTGCCCTGAGATGACACCCTCTTGTAGAAGACTTCACTGAGCTCACTAGGCGAGGAGCTCAGAATGTCTACTGACCAATGTTCCATTTCTGTAGATGGTTTTCCAGTGTGCAAAATTGACTTACAACTTTCCAGTGTTCCAGACGTGTAATGCACAAAATAACAGCATTCATTTGGGCAGGGTTTGGCAGGAATAACTTGTCTGGGTTCTATTCAGCATTAGTGGGATGGCTAGAATCGTCCGGAGGGTCTGTTACTCACTACTTTAGCTATGGGTGCTGGGATCTTAGGTAGGGCTGAGCTGGAATCCACACGTGACTTCTCCTTGTGGCCAGGGCTTCTTCAAAACATAGCGGCTGCCTTCCCAGGGTGAGTGTCCTCAGAGCGAGAGCCAGGTGGCAGTGTAGCCACCTAGCCTTGGATGTGTTACGGTACCACTTCTGAAATAGAAGTCATTAGCAGCCAGTGTCTGAGATCCACTCATGTGCAAAGGGAGAGGGATTAGAATCAATCTTTTGCTAGGAGGAGTGTCAGAAAACATTGCAAACATGATTGAAGAGCAGCTCACTGTGAGAAGCAGGCTGGATTCTTCTAGCATCTTAGAGAAGCTGAGTGACTTGCCAACATCACACAGCTACCAAGACCCAGAAGTAGGTTTAACCACAGCATGCCTACATGCACACACATCCCAAAGGCACACACACATATACACGCACATGTACCACACATGTACACACACACATGTACACATACTAGTGCCTCCTTTGCTTAGCACTTTACACCATTTAATGTTGCTCACCCTTAAGGTCTTTCTCTCACATACATGTCAAGCTCACCAGTCAGTGCTGTTATTTCTGTCTTCCAAGTACACACAGAATTCAACATTTCTCTTTGTTTTGGAGGAGAAGTTATTTATTTTGGCTCACAGTTTCAGTCCATGGTCACCTGGGATTTTTGCTTTTGTGTTGGTGATGAGGCACAGCATGATGGCAGGAACAGAGAGAGAGAGAGACAGAGAGGCAGAGAGTGACAGTGAGAGACAGAGAGACAGACAGACAGACAGAGATAGATATGTAGATAGCTGGATAGAGACAGAGAAAGACAGAAAAGAGAACCCCCAGCCCCCAACCAGCCCTTTTCAACCAGCCTTTGTTAGACAATAAAGTTTTTGAAGGGGGCCAGAGAGAGAGAGACAGAGACAGAGAGATGCAGAGAGCTAGAGCTAGAGACAGACAGACAGCCTGGCATGGTGGTGCACGCCTGTACTCCTAGCACTTGGGAGGCAGAGGCAAGAAGATCACCATGAGTTTGAAGCCAGCCTGGGCTATGTAGTGAGTTCAAAGGAAGCCTGAACTACATAGTGAAATCCTGTCTAAAAAAAAAAAAAAAAGAGAGATGGGGGCAGGGACAAGCTGCATATCTATGTCTTAACACCTCACCCAAATTTATCGCTATGGTTCAAGCCAGTGTGACTTATTGCAGTAGCTCCTCACCTGTCTGTTTCTGTTCTCACTTATCTGACACTTCCTGCTCTCATCATAGTAGCCTGCATGGTACTTTGCCGTACAAATCAGAACACGTCACTCTTCTGCTCCAAATGCTACAGTGACTCCATTACCCATGCAGGATAAAAGCCAAACAACTCCCATCTCAGGACCTTTGCACTTGCTGTTTGCTCTACCAGAGAACTTCACAGCTTGCTTTTTCATTCTTCAGGCTTCAAATGCCACCTTGTTAGGAAGATCATCCTGGATCGTATTATGTAACACTTGCAATGGTAAGGCCAGTCATAGTGACATATGCCTGTACCCTCAGCAGTTGGAGGGTGGAGACAGGAAGATCATTGCAAGTTTGAGGCCAGCCTGGGCTACACAGTGAGTCGAAGCCCAGACTGAACTGTGTAGTGAGACCCTCTCTCAAAAAACAAACAAAAAAATTATAACACTATCCCTACTCTTGTTTTTCTCCATCCCCTATCACTGCTTTATCTTTTTCTATAGAACTCATGACTTTAGTATATATTTATTTCAAAAAGTTGCCTTGCTCTCCCATTAGAACTAAACTCTATAATCTCAGAAATTTGATGTTTTGTCCAGTGCTTATTCTCCATTAGTTAGACTAGCACCTATAGTAGGCTATCTTTTGTTGGACAAATAAATGAAGACCACAATTGTGCTTTTTCTAATTTCATCTTATATTTAAAAGCTATGTTGCATGTGTTTATAGCTTTTATTCTTTCACTATGATCCTCTTTAATCTGAGTGATTTTGCCTTAAATTCTATTTTGTTTTCACATTATCATTATTAATGTAAAAACACCAAGTTTTGGTGTTTACATTGTTTAAAAGGCTTCAAAGTGTTTTGTTTTGTCTTAGGTTCAAAGTCATGCTATCTGCTAAGAAAATAGGATGGGAGAACAGAACTTTCCAGTGGCCTAGAATTGTTCTGTCTCAGACATAAAGTTCCTAAAGTGCTGACCTATGTGCAAAGCACCAGTTTGTACCATTAACCCATGGCTATGAAACTGCCATACACACACACAACAGAGGCAGACACATCTACACATCAACTAATCTCCTCAAAACACAAGCACAAAAACCTCCTCACGAGTGGGCAGAGCTTACCAGACAAAGAGAATGCCTTCTGCAAAACAAGTGGGTGGAAATGGGCGGCTGTTCTTATGAAGGTGGGGTGTGAGGAAAGAACAGAAAAGGGGAAGAGAGGAGAGAAGCATGAGTTTGATGGCATAGTAGAGGTAGGTAAGAACCAGCTCAGGTAGGGCATTGTGGGTCAGAGTAAGAAGTTAAGTTTTATTCTCAATATGATGGGGAACCACTGAAAGGCTTAGGCAGGAGACTGAAGTGATATGACTTACATTTTAAGACCTCACTCTGGGCTGGGCATGGAGAATGGGTTGCCGGGACAGGAAGGAGAGCAGAGAGACAAGTCAGGAGACTATGGTCACGGTCCAGGCAAGAAGGGATGGCCACGTGACATAGGTGCTTAATGAAGGGGATGGGAGAAGAGAGCAGACTCAGGAAGGGGTCTGATGTGGGGTCAACACGTCTTGTTGCCAGGGATGAGCAAAGAGAGGAAGCAGGAGTGACTTTCGAGTTTACGTACTGAGCGGCTATGTGGATGGTGTTGCGCTATGTATGGAAACTTCCACTAAGATAGAAACAGTTGGAGGGAACAGGCGGGGCAGGCACGACACATTACTGGAAATCAGGAGTGTGTTTTGGCCAAGTCTGAATTGCTCATTTGGTTCTCCGAGTGAAGATGATAAATTGGCAGTTGGCTGTCCTAGTCTGGAGCTCATGTTGAGGAGTTTGTGAGCACATTTGTGGGACTGGAAGAAGGGGCAGAGTAACGGAAGTGTAATTGGAGTTAAAGGGAAACAATGAGAATGTTGAAACCTGTTAATATGTTGGTAGTTAGCTAATGTTTAGGTCTTCTGGGTACAATCTTGGTGAGGGTTACCCTGACTTACTCATGAAAGGTATTATTTAAATTAAATATTTTTTAATTATTAAGTTTTAAATAATAATATCTTTTTTAAAAAATTAAGTTTAGCAGTACAATTTAGATATACAGAGCTGGGCGTGGTGGCACACATCCGTAATCCTGGCACTCAAGAGGCTGAGGCAGGAGGATTGCTGTGAGTTTGAGACCAGCCTGGCCTACAAAGTGAGTTCAAGGCCAGCCTGAACTACAGTGAGACCCTGTCTCAAAAAAAAAGATGTGCAATAATTATGACATTCATCATAGGGAATTTTTTTTGAGGCAGGGTCTCACTATGCAGTTCATCCAGGCCTTGAACTCACTATGTAGCCCAGGCTGGCCTCGAACTCATGGCAATCCCCATACCTTAGCCTCCTGAGTTCTGGGATTACTACACCTGGCCCTTGTCATAGAGAATTTGTACCTGTACGTGGTATTCCTTGCTTCTCCTTTTCTTTCCATTCTCTTCTCCCTTCACACCCTCTTCTCCTCCTTATTTATAAAGCTTTGTTTCCATTTTGCCCTTCTTTTCTCAGTTTTTTTCCCTTCCTTTCTTTCTACCACCTCCCTCCCTAGTTTCTCTTCCCATTTGAACATTTTCTTCCTATGTCCCAACATATATTACACAGTTTGGTCCTTATCAACTTTCAGTTTTTCACACTAGAGAAACAATGCGATATTTAAACATGTGTGTTCGATTTATTTCACTTAAGAGTATGGTCTCTAGGTGCACCCATTTACCAATAAATGTTTATCCTTCTTTATGGATGAGTAGCACTACATTGTATTAAAAAAACACATCTTCTTCATCCATTCAGTGGGTGATGGGCATTTTGGTTGTTTCCAAGATTTAGCTATTACAAACTGTGCTGCTATAAACATGGATATGCATACATTGCTGTGGTATGTTTTTAATTCTTTTAGGAAGACACCAAGAAGGACAATAGCTGGGTCAAATGGGGCCTCCAATCCTAGTTTTTTTGAGGAATCTCACACTGATTTGCACAGTGGTTGCCCCAGTCTACACTCTTACTAACAGTGGAAAAGAATTTCTTTATCCCCACAGTTCCGCCAGCCTTTGTTATTGGTTGATTTCTTGATAATAGCCATCCTTTCCGGAGTTAAATGGAATCTCACTGTTGTTTTCATTTGCAGCTCTCAAATGACCAGTGATAGTGAACATTTATTCATATGTTTATTTGCCATTTCTACTTCTTCATCTGAGAAGTGTAGATTCACCTTGACAGAAACCGAGAGCCCACACGGAACCAGACCAGACCTTCTGACACGAGAGAAGTCTTTATTGGGGGAGGGACAGAGTAGCAGGCTACCTAGCGGACCAAGGTAGCCCCGAGCTGAGGAAAGCGTGGGCCGTTAAGCTCTTTTCTGGTGGGGGTGGGGTAAGGAGAAGTCTCTGGGCCAGAACAGGCCGAGCCCCAAGCGAGCGGCAGGGAGGGCGTCCAGGTCAGAATCCTGAATGGCAGGAGTTGCCCAGGTCACAACGACCCGAGCAGGTGAACTGCCAGAGCAAATGAGGGCGGGGATAGCTTTTGTGGCCGAGGGGAACTGAAGTGAGCAGGTAAGGGATCGAGAGAAATATTGAGAGTTAAAGTTGTCCCATGAGGAGGGGTGAGGCTGGCTGCCTTGTGACTTATCACATCTCAGATGTCCATTTTTGGTAAATTTGGAGAAGGGTCTGATATTTTTAAGTTCTTTATATGTTATAGATATTATTCTGAGGAACAACTGGGAAAAATTTTTTCCCACTCTGTGGGTGGTCTCTTCACTCTGGTGGTTTCTTTTGGTGTGCGAAAACTTTTTAATAAGATGAGATACGAAGTGTTGATTCTTTGTGATATTTCCCATGCAATTTGGGCTTTGTTCATGAAGTCTTTGCCTACACCTACGTCTTCGAAAGTTCTACCTGTTCTCTCTTCCAGCAAGTTAGTGTTCCTGGTTTAATATCTAGATCTTTGATCCACTGTGATTTCAGTTTAAGCTCTGGTTAATTCTTATTCTTCTTTGCACAGATACGGATACCTCCTATATAGGTGAGATGAAAGCAGCAAAGGAAAAGAGAGAAGATAAGGCACGGTAAAGACAGGCAGAGCCGGGGGTGGTGGCGCACGCCTCTCATCTTAGCACTCGGGAGCCTGAGGCAGGAGGGTCACTGTGAGTTCAGGGCCAGC
Source organism: Dinomys branickii (assembly GCA_004027595.1). NCBI lineage: Eukaryota > Metazoa > Chordata > Mammalia > Rodentia > Dinomyidae > Dinomys > Dinomys branickii. The sequence goes on along the minus strand of PVLD010023104.1, from coordinate 7,914 downwards.
CTGGACTACAAGGAGAGAGGGAGAAAAAAGGGAAGAAATAGCAACTCCTCTCAAACAAAACCACCCTTACACAGTTGTACAAACACAGCATCAATGCATCCTCACAGTTCCATTTATTTTGCAGTCTGAGTTCAATTGTAGGTCTCCAGCTGGTAACACCTGCCCCCTCCCTCCATGATTTGCTCAGTTGTCTGCTTGTGTGCAAGGAGACTTTCTCTGGGCTCATTTCCTGGCTGCAAACCCCATTTTGGGCGCAGCTAACTGTAGCTTTTTGTGTCTGACCCAAGATATGAGAGGTAATGGTGTAGTATAAGTGTCCCAGCACCCAGTTCTCCGCTGACTTCTTCCAGGGCCTTTGTGATCCTCACTCCTTTCCGTGCATGGAAAATCCCTCAGTCACCTCTGTGTTTTCCCTCTGCAAGCCTTCTGCCTAACATGTCACCAGATATCCTCTAGCCAGGGTGCCATTCTTTGTCTTTCCACCCACAGACTTTCCTTGGTCATTCTCCCCAAAGTTGTCACTCTCAACCCTCAGACTTGGTGGAGCTTCAGGGTTTGCTGCACTAAGTGGCCCCTGGCAGAGGATGATGGGGTCTTTTGTGTGGGTGCCTGTCAGTAGGCGGCAGAGAGCATGTGGAATATCCCATGAGCATGGTGCTCCTAGTGTTTAAGGAAGGCATGAGCACGTACTTATTTCTGGATCAGTCTGGTCTTTCTCTTCAGGGACCTGCCACTTGCAGACATTGCTCTTTGGTGCGGCTCCTGCAACACTGCTTGTTTCAGGCTCAGTTCCAGGTCCTTAATCAGAATGGCACACTTGTTTTCAAGTTCCTCAGAGCCCACTGGTATTCTTTCATGCATTGCTATTTGGCTTTCAGTTTTATGATGTTCTGGTTTACAAATATCCAACTCACTGTGTTCCTCTTCTTAGTGGGGAGAGTAAAAGGGTTGGGAGCCTGTTCCACTGGCCTGGCCACCACTGAAATGCCCACTCCCTCCCTGGGTGTAAAGGGTGTCATGGCCCAGGAACATTCTCGCTTCCCTTTCTAAGTTCCCCAGATACTGAATTTTGGACCTGTGAGTTTCTTCTTTTGATATTTACAGTAAACGAAAACTATAATACTCTGAAAAAAGAAATCAAAGAGAATAATGGAAAGTGAAAAGATATTAACTGTTTCTGGATAGAACTAACATTGTCAAAATAGCCACAATACCAAAACTAGATTTAACACAATCCAAATCAAAATACCAATAGCATTCCTCACAGACCTAAAAAAATGCTAAAATTCATAGAGAACTAGAAAAGACAGAATAGCAGAAACAATCTTGGGCAACAAAAGCAAAACAGGAGGCATCACAGCCTTGGTTTCAGGCTATATTACAAAGCTACAGTGATTTTTAAAAAACCCAACATGGTATTGGCACAACAACAGACAAGCAGATTAATGGAACAGAACAAAGAATGCACAAACAATCCTGGGTACCTTTGGCCATATGATTTTTGACAGAAGGCCAAAAGCATGTGCTGGAGGAAGCACAGCCTCTTTAACAAATGATGCTGGGAAAACTGGTTATACACAGTGCAGAAGATTGAATCTAGACCTATCTCTCTCACCATATACTAAAATAAAATAAAAATAAATCCAAGACAGAAGCACTTAATCTGTGACAAGATATAAACAGGTAAAACTCTTGAAGAGGGAAGCATTAGGACTCTTGGGACAGAATCTCAGTTGGGGAAGAAAGAATATAAAAAACCAGCAAATGTGATCATATCAAGTTAAAAAGCTTGTGCCTAGTGAAGGAAACTAATAGAGTGAAACAACAATTTAAAGAAGAGGAAACATTTTTTACCAGCTACTCCAGGGGCTGAGGACTAGTATCTACACTATATAAAGAACTAAAAGAAACTAGACCCCCCAATATAAAATATCCAGTTAAAAACCAGGCAATTGAAATTAATAGACATTTCTCAAAGGGAGAAGTACAAATGACCAATAAATGTATGAAAAAATGCTCAGCATCTTTGGCCATGAAAGGAATTCAAATTAAAACAATACTGATGGCAACAAACAAACAAACAGATCTGAGGATTAATGCACCAGATTAGAAGATGCAGAAACAACTCTAAATGTATTCAACCATCTTATCTTTGAAAAAAGGAGCCAAACACCTTTACTGGATGAAAGATAGCCTCTTTAATAAATGGTGCTGGAAAAACTGTTTCTACATGCCAAAGATTAAAACTAGGCCTACATCTTTCACCATGTACTAAACTAAACTTTTAAATGTTTTTTAATTTTAAAGAGAGTAGTAAAACAAAGCACAATAGCAAAATACGAACATCTCGGACATAAAACAAAGCAAGAACATTAAAAATGATACAGGGTTTCAAAACAAAATGATAGGATTTAACAGTGGTTATTATATTACAAATTGTTATCTTCAACGAAGTTTCTCAGATTACCATATGTAAGAATGGAGGATTGTTCAAGCCATTAAAGAGAATAAAACAATAATTATTAAAAAATTAGAGATGATACAGAGTTTCACTAGACAAGATGTTGGGAATTCACCAATGTTTGTTCTATTGCTTATTGTTGTCTTCAAATTAGTTGCTCAGATTACCAGATATAAGCATGTGAAATTGATCAAAATATAAAAAATTTTAAGCATTCACTGTTCCTTTCAATAAGCCACCAGACATCAGCAGTGTAGTTATCCCAGCCACACACACACACACACACACACATATATATGTATATCTCCTTTCTTTTGCTTTCTTTTTCTTTTTTTCCTCATCCAAGTTGTTCCTTCCTTTGAGCAATTTCTTTCCCTTTCATATTATCCATTGTACCTTTTGGATTTTATTTACACATTTGGGTTCTTATACTAGGGAGACAATATGATGTTTATACATGTGAGTCCGATTTATTTCACTTATGAGTATGTTCTCTAATTGCATCTATTTACCTATACAAGTTTATCCTTTTTATAGCTGAGTAATACTTTATTGTATAAAAATACATCTTTTTTTTCCATTCCTCAGTTGATGGGCATTTGGGTTGTTTCCAAGATTTAGCTATGACAAATTGTGCTGCTATAAACATGGATGCACATATATTGCTGTGGTATGATGTTTTGAATATTTCTGGGAAAATACCCAGAAGGGGTGAAGTGGGACTTCTAATACTAATTTTGTGAGGCATCTCCAAACTGATTTCCACAGTGGTTTCACCAGTCTGCACTCCCACCAGCAGTGGAGAAGGGTTTCTTTTTTCCCACAGCCTCTCCAGAACTTGTTATTGGTTGATTTCTTAATGATAGTCATTTTTTCTGGGGTGAGATGGAATCTCAGTGTTGTTTTAATTTGCATTTCTTGAATGACTAATGATGTCGAACATTTTTTCATATATTTATTTGCCATTAGTATTTCTTCATCTGAGAAGTTTGTATTCATCTCAGATCCCCATTTTTGGATTGGGTCTTTGAATTTTGGGGGTCTGATTTTTAAAATTCCTTATATATTCTTGGCAGGAGTCCTTTGTCTGAGGGTCAGTTGGCTAAAAGTTTTCCCCAACTTGTGGATTTACTTTTCACCCTGTTAGTGATTTCTTTTGATGTGCAAAAACGTTTGAATAAGATGAAATTCCAGTTGTTGATCCTTTGAAGTATTTCCCGTGCAGTTTGGTTTTTGTTCATGAACACTCTGCCTACGCCTATGTATTCTAGATTTTTACCTAATTTCTCTTCCAGTAGATTTAGTGTTTCTGTTTTAATATTTAGATCTTTGATCCATTTTGATTTTAGTTTAGTATATGGTGATAGACATGGGTCTAGTTTTAGTCTTTGGTATGTGGAAAACCAGTTTTTCCAGCACTATTTATTAAAGAGGCTACCTTTCTTCTAGAGAACGTTTGGCCCCCTTGTCAAAACAAGGTGGCTGAGAAGCTCCAGTGGCGCAATCGGTTAGCGCGTGGTACTTATATAAAATAAGGTGGCTGAGTGTATTTGTAGCTGTGTCTGCATCTTCTAATCTGTTCCAGTGATCTTCACATCTGTTTCTTTATTTTGCCAGTATCATGGCGATTTTATCACAGTAGCTTTGTAGTATAATTTTAAGTCAGGAATTGTGATGGCCCCTGCCATTTCTTTGTTACCCAAGATTGCTTTTGCTATTCTAGGGCTCTTCTGGTTCCAGATGAATTTTAGGAATGTTTTTTCTAGATCTTTGAGGTATATAAATGGTATTTTAATTGGGACTGCATTGAATGTGTATAACAATTTTGGGAGTATGGCCATTTTCACAATGTTAGTTCTTCCTATCCCTGAGCAAAGAATATCTTTCAATTTTCTGAAATCCTCTTTGATCTCTTTTTCAGAGTGCTATAATTTCCACTGTATAGATATTTTACTTCTTTTTTTAGATTGATTCCTAAGTATTTCATTTTTTTAGATGCCATTATGAAAAGTGTGTTTTCCCTAATTTCTTTTTTAGTCTGTTTGTTGTTTGTGTACAGGAATGCTATTGATTTTTGAGTGTTGACTTTGTATATAGCTAAGCTACTGAATTTGGTTATTACATCTCTAAGCCTTTTGGTACAGTTTTTTGGGTCTTCTATGTAGAGTATCATGTCATCTGCAAGTAAAGATAATTTCACTTCTTCCTTTCCTATCCTTATTCCTTTTATTTCTCTCTCTTGTCTAATTGCTCTGGCTTATATTTCCAGAACTATATTGAATAGGAGTGGTGATGGTGGACATTCTTGTCTTGTTTCTGATTTTCAAGTGAAAACTTTCAATTTTTGACCATTTAGTATGATGTTACCCATTGGTTTGTCATAGATGGCTCTGATCAGATTGAGGTAAACACTATCTATGTCTATTTTCTGTAGGGCTTTTTGTTTCATCATGAATGAATGTTGGACTTTATAAAAATCTTTTTCTGCATCAATGAGATGATCAAGTGATTTTTCTCTTTTGCTCTATTGATATGGTGTATTACATTAATCGATTTGCATATATTGAACCATCCCTGCATTCTTGGGATGAATCCCACATGGTTATGGTGCATAATCTTCTTGATCATTTGTTGCATTCTGTTTGCTCATATTTTATTGGGAATTTTTGCACCTATATTCATTAGAGACATTGGCCTATAGTTGTCTTTTTTGGTTGGGTCTTTCTCTGGTTTTGGTATCAGGATAATACTTGCCTCTAGGAATGAATTGGGGAGAATTCCTTCCTTTTCATTTTCATTAAGGAATTTGAGAAGAATTGGCATTAAATCTTCTCTAAATTTCTTGTATAATTCAGCTGTGAATCCATCAGGACCTGGGCTTTTCTTCATTGGCCAGTTTTTTATTACACTTTCATTTTCATTTGCTGATATTGAGTTATTTAGGATTTTTATATCTTTTTCAGTCAGCTTTGGTAGTTCATCTGTATCTAGAAATCTGTCCATTTCCTCTGTGTTTTCGATACTATTGAAGATTTTCAAAGTAGGTACAGATGCTCTTCTGAATTTGTACAGGATCTGTGGTGATTTCATCCCTTTCATTCCTTATTGCATGTATTTCAATTTTTTCTTTCATTTTTTGGATAAGATTGGCTAAGAGTTTATCTACTTTATTCTTTCAAGGAACCAACTCTTCAATTCATTAATTCTTTTTTAAATTCATTAATTCTTTTTTTTTTTTAGTGTCCATTACATTAATTTCTTCCCTGACCTTTATAATTTCTTGTTTCCTTTGGGCTTGGGTTTGACTTGCCCTTCTTTTTCTAGAAACTTGAGGTGCAGCATAAGATTGTTTATTTGTGCTTGTTCTGTCTTCTTGAGGTGTAAATTAACAGCTACAAATTTCCCTCTGAGGACTGTTTTCATTGCATCCCACAAGTTCCTATAAGTTGTATCTACATTTTCATTTGATTATAAGTATTGTTTAATGTCTTCTTTGATTTCATCTGTGATCCATTGGTTGTTCAGGAGAGTGTTATTTAATTTCCATGTGTTTATGGAGTTTTTGTGATTTCTTTTGTCATTAATTTCCAATTTCATTGCACTATGGTCCAATAGTACACATGGGATAATTTCAATCCTTTTGCATTTACTTAAGCTTGTTCTATATGCTACCATATGGTCTATTTTAAAGAACATCCTATGTGCAGTTGAGAAGAATGTGTATTCTGATGCTGTTCAGTGGAACACTCTGAAAGGGTCTACTTAGTCCATTTATTCACAATAGTTCTGTTATTTCTTTGCCAAGTTTTTGGCTAGTGATCTCTCTCTTTGTGATGATGGGGTGTTAAAGTCCCTTGTTATGATTGTGTTGCTGCTTATTTCATTTTTCATGTTTGTTAAAATTTGTCTTATATAGTTGGGTCCTCCTGTATTTGGTGTATAAACATTTATGATTGCTATCTCTTCCTCTCGAAATTTTCCCCTCACAAGTATGTAGTGACCTTCTTTATCTCTTTTGATTGTTCTTGGTTCAAAGTTCCCATTGTCTGCAAACAGAATAGCTACACCCACCTTTTTCTGGTTTCCTGTCACATAGAGTACTGTTTTCCATCCTTTGATTTTCAGTCTTTGATTTTCCTTTTGAGTTAAATGTGTTTCTTAGGCAGGCGCTTATTCCACTGAGCTATATCCCCGGCCCCTAAATGTGTTTCTTGTATACAACATATTGTTGGATTTTGTTTCTTGATCCAATCTGCCAGTCTACTTCTTTTGTTTGGTGAATTGAGTTCATTTACTTTGACAGTTATAACTGATATGTATTGGCTTATCTTTGTCCTGTTGTTTTCCTGTTGGTGGTTCCTCTTGTTTCCCTTTGTTTAATTGCTTGCTCTGCTTGATGTTTCCTTTCTATTGTTCTTAAAGTTGTGGTCCTTTATATCTCTTCCTAGAATATCTTTTAGTACTCTTTGTAGGGTTGGTTTGGTGCTCATGAAGTTCTTCAGTTGATCTTTATCATGAAAATATTTTATTTCTCCATTAACTTTGAAGGATAGTTTTGCAGGGTACATGAATCTGGGTTGGAAGCTGTTTTCTTTCAGTACCTGAAATATTTCCCTCCAAGCTCTTCTTGACTTGATGGTTTGTGTTAAGAAATCTGCCATAATTCTAATGGGTTTTCCTTTATAGGTGATCTGTTTATTTTCTCTAACAGCTTTTAATATTCCATTCTTTTGTTGAATTTCTGGGATCTTGATCACTGTGTGTCGGGGTGTAGATTTATTTTGGTTATGGCTAATTGGAGTTCTATATGCTTCACTTACCTGTATGTCCAATTCTTTTTTCATGTTTGGGAAATTTTCTGCTATTATTTCTGCAAATAGTCTTTTTATGTCATTTGTGTTGACACCCGCTGATTCATTGACACCTATTAATCTTATATTGTTTTTCTTTGCTTTGTCTTGCAGTTGTTGAATTGTTATTTCCTGGTTCCTTGTTATTTTTAAGAGATTCCTCCTTTCATGTTTGTTAGTGGCAATGCTGTCTTTAAAGTTTGAAAGTCTATCTTAAGCTTCATTCAAGTGGTTTTGCCAGCTTTTGATGGAAGTTTTAATTTCCTGGATACCTGTTTGAATCTGTTTAATGCATTCTAGTTCTTTCTTATACCTTTTATTCAAGGTTTCTATGAGTTTTCTATGCTCCTCTATTTTCTTATCAATGTTTTCTTTGGATGTGCTAAGCAATTCTTTTTTTTTTTTTATACAGAATATAGTAGGGAATTAGAACTGGATGTTGTATTATATAGTTATCTTCACATTAGTTAACACAAAAACATTAAAGGAAATACCAAATTATAGAGAAGATAGTAGGGAATTTGCACTGGATGCTGTATAATATAAAGTTATCTTCATTTCTGCTAATACAAAAACGACTGAGGAAATACAGAATTATAGAGA
>PVLD010023103.1:0-28059 GCA_004027595.1 Dinomys branickii | reverse complement strand
CATCTGTGTAACCTGAGTAACAAAGATGAAGGTAACATTATGTAGGACAGCATCCAGAGCTAATTCCCTTCTATGTTCTCTATAATTCTGTATTTCCTCAGTCGTTTTTGTATTAGCAGAAATGAAGATAACTTTATATTATACAGCATCCAGTGCAAATTCCCTACTATCTTATCTATAATTTGGTATTTCCTTTCATCTTTTTTGTGTTAACTAATTTGAAGATAAGTATGTAATACAACATCCAGTTCTAATTCCCTACTATATTCTGTATAACTTTGTATTTTCTGTATTGTTTATGGCTTTTCTGGTTCATATGTCTCCATTCTTTTGTCTTTAAAATAAAATTTAAAAAAAAAAAGCACTCTTAAAAAAAAAAAAAAAGCATTACTCACATTATCACAGAAACATGTCTTGTTCCAGAAATGTATTTACTGTTCTTTTTAGAAACACAGATGCAGTCTAGGTAAATAATACAAAACAATTACTTTCTTGCCAAGAGAAAAATCCCATTTTTGTATTTATCTATTTAAATAGCAAATGAAATCATTTCTACTAGAGGAAGATGCTGTGATAGATGGAGATTTCAGACTTGCTCACTTATTAATCTATATATTTATTTATAACTCTGTTTTCAGGTTTATTTTGTTTAATTGTGGAAGGTCTAAGTTGTTTTAAATCAGCCTGGTTGTAATAAAAAGAATAAATTATTTTAACCCTTCTATAGTTAGGAGATAGGGCTTCTGCTAATTTCCCATCTAGCAGCATGCTATAAGAAATGGATTTGTGTAAATCTTGGGATAAGGAATTTGAAGCCTTAGTATTTACAGATTATCTATTGCTTTACAAAGTTTGAACTTATTTAGCATATCAAATCATAAATTATTATTCTTTTTAAATTTTTTTATTTTATAGAGAATAAAAAACAATAGCAAAAATAACAACAAAGACTAAAACAGAACAACACAAAACAATAGAAACAATACAGGATTTCAAAATGAAATTATAGGAATTAGCAATGGTTGTTATATTACATATTGCTATCTTCAGTGAAGTTGTTCAGATTACCAGATGTAAGAATGCAAGATTGGTCAAACATTTAAGGAGAATAAAAAGTAATAAAAAACATTAGAAACAATATAGAGCTTGACTAAACAAGAAGGTAGGAATTCAACAATGGTTTTTATGTTGCGTATTGTTGTCTTCAAAGTAGTTATTGTCTTCAAAGTAGTTATTCGGATTACCATATATAAGCACATATAATTGCCTGAGGAAAGAAAATTAGGCGTTAAGCGATCCTTTCAGTAAACATTAGACATCAGCAGTACAATACCCCAGCTAGCCTTATATGTACACATATATTTTTTCCCTTCTTTCTTCCTTTTCTCCTTTCCCTCATCCCAAGTGTTCCTTCCCTTTGAGAAATTTCTTTCTCTTTCACAATATCTATTTTAACTTTTGGGCTTTATTTACTCCTTCAGGTTCTTATACTATGGAGACAATATGATATTTACACGTGAGTCTTATTTATTTCACTTATGAGTATGATCTGTAGTTGCATCTATTTACCTATAGCCTCAAGTTCATCTTTTTGTTAATAGCTGAGTAATATGCCATTGTATAAAAATACCACCTTTCTTTTATCTATTCCTCCTTTGATGGGCATTTGGGTTATTTCCAAAATTTAGCTGTGACAAATTGTATTGCTATAAATATAGGTGCACATATATCACTGTGATGTGATATTTTCACTTTTTCTGGTAAAATACCCAGAGGGGGAATAGCTGTGTTAAGTGGGACCTCTAATCCTAGTTTTGTGTGGAATCTCCACACTGATTTCCACAGTTGTTCACCCGTATACTCCCAGCAGCAGTGGAAGAAGGGTTCTCTTTTCCCCAGCAGCCCTTCCAGGATTTATTGGTTGATTTATTGATGATAGCTGTTCTTTCTGGGGTGATAGAAGTAGACATAGAATCTCAGTGTTTTCTAACTTGCATTTCTCAAATGACTAAGGGTGTTGAACATTTTTTCATGTATTTCTTCACCACTAGTATTTCTTCATCTGAGTAGTGTGTATTCATCTTAGATGCCTATTTTTGAATTGGGTCTTTGAATTTGGGGGGGCTAATTTTTGTTTAACTCATTTTATGTTCTAGACAGGAGTCTTTGTCTGAGACACAGTTGGCTAAAACTTTTTCCTAATACATGGCTTTTCTTCTCACCCTGCCAGTAATTCTCTTGATGTGCAAAAATTTTCAATAAGATGAGATTCAATTTGTTGATTCTTTGAAGTATTTCCCATGCAGTTTGGTTTTTATTCATGAACTCTCTGCCTAACCCTATGTCTTGAAGATGTCTACCTGATTTCTATTCCAGTAGATTTAGTGCTGTTGTTTTAATATTCAGATCTTTAAGTCATTTTAACTTTATTCATGTATGGTGATAGGCTTGTGTCTAGTTATTGCTTTTAGTATGTGGAAAGCCAGTTTTTCAAGCACCATTTACTGAAGAGGGTATCTTTTGTCCAGTGCACATGTTTGACCCCTTTGTCAAAGATAAGGTGGATGAGTTTATTTGTGGTTGTGTCTACATCTTCTAGTCTGTCCCATCGACCTTCAGGTCTGTTTTTTTGCCTACACAATGCTGATTTTATCACACAGCTTTGCAGTATAATTTCAGGTCAGGGATTGTTATTCCACCTTCCCTGTCGTTGTTTCTCAGGATTGCTTTTGCTATTCTGGGTCTCTTCTGGTTCCAGATGAATTTCAGGAATATTTTCTCTAGGTCTTTGAGGCATACCAATGGTATTTTTAATATAATTGCACTGAATCTTTATAATAATATTGGGAATATGGCTATTTTCACAATGTTGGTCTTTCCTATCCATGCACAAGGAATGTCCTTCCATTTTTGAAGTCATCTTCAATCTCTTTCCAGAATACTATAATTTTCACTGAGTAGATCTTTTATTTCTTTTGTTAATTACTAAGTATTTGAATTTTTTGGATGCTATTGTTAAAGGTATGCTTTCCCTTATTTCTCTCTTAGTATTTTTGTTGTTTGTGTATATGAATGCTATTGATTTTTGAGTGTTGACTCTATATCCAGCTGTGCTACTCAATGCAGGAATCTTTTGGTGGATTTTGGGTCTTCTATGTATGATATTATGTCATTAGCAAACAAAGATAATTTCACTTTTCCATTTCCCATCTTTATTCCTTTTATTTCTCTCTCTTACCTAATTGCTCTGGTTAGTGGTTGTAGATCTATGTTGAATACAAGTAGTGACAGTGGACATCCTTGTCTTGTTCCTGATTTTAAAGTGATTGCTTTCAGTTTTTGGCCATGTAGCATGATGTTGCATCTGGTTTGTCATAGATGGCTTTGATCCGATTGAGGTAAAGTCCATCTATGCGAATTTTCAGCAGGGTTTTTATCATGAATAAGTGGTGGACTTTATCAAAAACTTTTGTGCATCTATTGAAATGATTGTGTGATTTTTTTGTCTTTGGCTCTGTTGATAAGCTGTATTACATTGATTAATGTGCATATATTGAACTATCCCTGCATTCCTGGGATGAATCCCACTTGGTCATGGTATATTATCTTTTTGATAATTTGCTGCATTCTATTAGCTAGTATTCTATTGGGAATTTTTGCATCTATGTTCATTAGGGAGATTGGCCTATAGTTCTCTTTTTTGGTTGTATTTTTCTCTGATTTTGGTATCAGGATAATGCTTGCCTCCAGGAATGAGTTTGGGAGAATTGCTTCCCTTTCTGTTTCTTTGAAAAGTTTGAGAAGAGCGTATATTAAATCTTCTCTAGATTTCTTGTAGAATTCAGCTGTGAGTCCATCGGGGCCTGTGCTTTTTTTGTTGGTAATTTTTTATTACATGTTTAATTTCATTGGCTGATATTGGGTTATTCAAGAATTTGAATTTCTATAGGATCTATAGTGATTTCACCCCTTTCATTGCTAATTACACGGATTTGAGTTTTTCTTTCCTTTTTTTGATAAGGTTGGATAGGGCTTTATCAATTTTATTCATTTTCTCAAAGAACTAACTCTTTGATTCATTAATTCTTTGTATTATTTTCTTAGTATCAATTGCATTAATTTCTGCTCTGATCTTTATAATTTCCTCCCTTCTTTGGGCTTTGAGATTAACTTGCTGTTCTTTTTCTAGACATTTTAGGTGTAACATAAGGTTGTTTATTTTCGTTTGTTCTATTTTCCTGATGTGGGAATCCACTGCTATAAATTTCCCTCTGAGGACTGCTTTCATTGCCTCCCACAGGTTCTGGTAGGTTGTATCTGCATTTTTGTTTGATGGTAGTGTTTAATTTCTAGTTTAATTTCTTCTGTGATGCACTGGTTGTTCAGAAGGGTGTTATCTAATTTCCATATGCTTATGGAGTTTTTGCAATTTCTTTTATCATTAATTTCCTGTTTCAGTGCACTATGGTCTGATAGTATACATGGGATAATTTCATTTCTTTTGCATTTACTTCAGCATGTTCTATGTGGTAGCATATGGTCTGTTTTAGAAAAGTCCCATGCTCAGCTGAGAAGAATGTGTATTCTAATGTTGTTGAGTGGAATACTCTGTAAAGGCATACTAAGTTTATTTGTTTGCATGTTTGGTTTAGTTCTGTTATTTCTTTGCTGATTGTTTGCTAGTTGATGTATCTCTTTGTGACAATGGGGTGCTAAAATTGCCTGCTACAACTGTGTTATTACTTATTTGGTTTTTCATGTCTGTCAAAATTTGCTTCACATAATTGGTTGCTTCTACATTTGGTGCATATGTATTTATGTTTTTTTTGTGTGTGTGTGTGGTACTGGGGATTGAACTCAGGACCTTGTGCTTGCCAGGCAGGCACTTATTCCACTGAGCTATATCCCCAGCCCTGTATTTATGATTATTATCTCTTCCTTTTGCAGCTTTCCCTTAACAAGAATATAGTGACCCTCTTTATCTCTTTTGATCATTACTGGTTTGAAGTTCACCTTGGCTGTAAACAGAATAGCTACTCCCCTTTTTTTTCTGGGTTCCCATTGCATGGAATATTGTTTTCCATCCTTTGTCTTTCAGTCTATGGATTTTCTTTTGAGTTAAATGCATTTCTTGTGCACAGCATATTGTTGGATTCTGTTTCTTAATCTACTCTGCCAATCTGTTTCTTTTGATTGGTGAATTGAGACCATTTACATTAATGGTTATTACTGATATGTATTAACTTATCCTTGTCATGTTATTTTCCCACTATTGGTTCTGTACCTTTTCCCGTTGTTTAATTTCTTACCCTGCTGGTAGTTGTTTTCTATTGTTGGTCTTGAGATTGGGTCATTTTTATCTCTTTGTAAGATGTCTTTCAGTAGTCCTTATAGGTTTGGTTTGGCACTTATGAATTTCTTTAGTTAATATTTGTCATGGAAGTATCTTATTTCTCCATAAATTTTGAAAGATAGCTTTGCAGGGTATAACAGTCTGGGTTGGAAGTTATTTTCTTTCGGGACCTGAAATACTTCACTCCAAACTCTTCTTGACTTGATTATTTGTGTTGAGAAGTCTGCCATGATTCTGATCAGCTTTCCTTCATAGGTGATCTATTTCTTTTCTCTAACAGGTTTTAATATTCTATTCCTTCACTGAATTTCTGGGATCTTGATTATTATGTATCTGGTTGTAGATTTATTTTGGTTATGGCTAATTGGGGTTCTGTATGCTTCACTTATATGAATATAAGTTTCTTGTCCCATGTTTGGGGAATTTTCTGCTATTAGTGCTATAAATAGTCTTTCTATGTCATTCATGTTACCTCCTGCTCTTTCATTGACACCTATCAGCCTTATATTGTTTTTCTTTGCCTTGTTTTGCAGCTGTTGAATTGTTATTAGCTGTTGCTTTTTTATTTTTAAGAGATCTTTTCTTTCATGATCACTAGGTGCAATGCTGTTTCCAAGGTCTGAGAGTCTGTCTTCCATTTTATTCAAGCAGTTCTTCCAGCTTCAATGGAATTTGTAATTTGTAGAATGTCTCTTTGAGTCTGTCTCATGAATTCTAATTCTTTCCTATACTGTTCATTCAAGATTTCCATTATTTTTCTGTGCTCCTCTATTTTTTAAATCTCTCTTCTTTTGATATGCTGAGCAATTCTTTCATTTTTGTTATCATTTCTTTTTCTACCTGAGCAATTATTTCTGATCTGATTTCCTCTATAGCCTGATGTAGTTTGTTCATTACTTCAGTTGTTATCATTTCAGAAATTTCAGGTATGTGACTTCCATGTTCTTCCATTTGATTTTTCTGGACTTGTTCTGGGTGCAGTTTTTGGCTGAGATTGCATTTTGCTTCTTCTTTTTGTCATTTTCAAATCTTCCTAGGTTTACAGGGATTTAGGCTCATTCCTGAGATTAGGCTGGAGGCAGAGACACGGATCCTAGGCTCCCAGACAGCTCACCAAGGCCTCCCAAGTCCAACACCCCCGCAAAGCCCTTCTTGCAGTGGTGGCAGGGGGTGGAGGAGAGGACCTGGGCACCCAACGAGCTCACAGAGGCTTCCTGGTCCATGAAACCTCCTTGAAATGCCGGGAGGGGACTGGACCAGAGGAACCAGGCTCCCAGACAGCTCACAAAGGCCTCCCAAGTCCAGTGCCCCTCCTGCCTTTTTTTAAATCTATATCTACTATTGATATGTTGAACAATTCTTTCATTATGGTTGTCATTTCATTTTTTACCTATGTGATGATTTCTCATCTGATTTCCTGTATAGCCTGTTGTAGTTGGTTCTTTATTTCAGTTGCTACCATTTCAGAAATTTCAGGTGTGTGACTTCCATGTTCTTCCATGGTATGTTTCTTGAACTTTTGTGGGTGGAGTGGAGGGCTGATATTGTATTTTGCTCCTTCTTTCTGTCATTTAAAAAATCTCCTTCATTTTCCTGGGTTTTAGGGTCATTCCTAAGACTTTCTGTGTGGAAAGCAACCTTCCTCTAATGACAGTGGGGGACAGAACCAGAAATTCCAGGGTTCCAGACAGCTCACCCCTTCCAGGGTCCGAAAAACCTTCCCATGGCCGTGGCAGGGGTGAGAGTGTGGTGAGGGCAGAGCCAGAAGTCCCTGGGTCCCAGACAGTTCAATGATTGCTTTTTGATGGGAGAGAATATTAAACAATTAATAACATCAACAAAAAGCAGGCACTGTCTTTCTTTTTCATCTATTTCATCATGTAAGAGCGTATCTTTTATAGCTGAGTGTTCAGAATAGCTATACATGTTGAGTGTGATGACTAATTCTCTTTGTACTGCAGCTACATGTGCATGATTTAACATATATCATGTTATTGAAGCAGTTTAACCTTCCAGGTATTGATGTGAATTTGTAAAATACTGAATATGAGGCTAGTGTATAGCTCATACTGTATATTAAAGAAATGAGTACTGAATGATTGTGTCCTTGCTTCTTAAATTCCACCTCCAATATTGAAGTAGCTTGTAAACTCTACTGGGCTCCATCACTCATGAGGCTGGTGTTGAGCGAAGCATTTTCTGTCTGGACCTCCACAGTATATATGCCAAAGAACTCTGAGTAAAGTTACAGCAGCTGGCTGAGGTACAAGTCCTAGATATTGACATTGGATCCATCATGGGTCTAAGAGGAAAAGAAAATAGTTCAGTATGGTTATTTTGCTGATTCTCAAAGGAATTTTCCTCTTCGCATATGGGCCAGAATGTATAGAGACCCAGGTGTTTGAGCTGGTCTGAAATGAGTAAGTGGATTTTGGAGCCCCAGGCATTTCTTGTCTTCTTGGTAGTCTCATAGAGAAAATCCAAGAATGAGTCAGCAGGAGGTTTGAGGTTGACAGGAGCTGCATTGTGGGCTCAGCTGTATAGAGTGGAGGACAGGACGAGCCAACATCTGCCCACGTATGTGCCTGATCTGCCTGGCATATGTTATATGACACTACAGTCCTCAAATGCTGCTAATGCCTGTCCCCATAATACAAAATCAAATGGAAAAGTAACCCATAGAACTAGAATGAATCAACTTTCATTCTTCCTCTATTGGAATTTTCTTAAAAAATTAAAATTAAGCCTGAATCCATATAATTTAGAAACTCTAAGTCAGGAAACAGAACAGCACTTAAAGAGGCATTGATCTGTTCTTTTTCTATAACCAGTCAGTTACACTGAGATCATGAAGACATTAGAGATACAGATAAATCCTTAACCTACAATTTCTCTTTTTTGATGGGAACTACTCTTCTCGTGTAAGTGAGTCACTGGTTCACTGACACCTTTTAATTCTTGTTATAGCCTGTGAATTAGTTAAGATGTTTTCCTCTTGCAGTTGCATAACACAGTCCTGTGACAAACTCCTCTATGAATTTCCATGTCTCCCTTTGGGCATAAAAGTTTAAATATTCCTCAGCTGTGTAGCCCGACTGCTTTTCTTGCCTACCTGAATCATGGACATTTCACTATTTATGAAAACTACTTTTGGCATAGGTTCATGTAAATATATGTTCATGATTATGGCTGGCACAGAATGTGGTGGTTAGGAGTGGGTGTTTTGCCTTTACCTCTTATTAAAGCTGGAATAATGAAAACAGGCTGTCATGAGAGCAGTGTGAGGATTAAGTGGGATTTATAGAAAATGCCAAGGTTCCTGGGACACAGTAAGTGTTTCATATTAATGGTAATCAGAAACTGATAGTAACTGTCTAGAGCTGGCTATACATTTTACAGATGTTAATTAGCTGTTAAAATTCTAAGTAATTTAAAAATTATAGTGTACCCAAATCATAATATACCCAAACTGGTTAACTTTAACCACAGAAATGTATTTCTCACCATTCAGTTGGCTGAAAAATTCAGTATCACAGTGCTGGCTGATGCTGTGTCTTGAGAGGGTCCATGCTTGGATTGCAGGCATCCTCCTCTTCTCCCTTTTGTAGCCTCCTTTTGCAGAGAGCAGAGAGCTAGAACAATTAGTGTGTCTCTTCTTATAAGAGCAATAATACCATTCGTAACAATTCCACCCTCATAACTTTAGTATGCCCCAAAGCCCCAGCTCCTAGTACCATATCACACTGGAGGTTAGGATTTTAGCCTATACGTTTTGGGGCAGGCACAAACATTATGTTCATAGTTCATAGAAATAAGGAACTTTTTCATATTGATATAGTACATAGGAAGCACATCCCAATAGAAAGTGAAAATTCTTTGTTCTTGATATTATATTGTACTGTTTTTTTTTTTTTTGTTCTCACTCTTTCACATGAGTGATGACTTACTCATTTTCAGAAACTCCACCTGAAAGAAGTAAGTAGCAGACTTGAGATACAGGACACTCAGATCATCTGGAGTGATAGAGATCAACCCATTCAGGAACTCAGATGATCCGCTCCCCAGCTCAGCTTTCCTGGGCATCACAAGTTAACATAGATGTGATTGACTTAGAAATGATTGATTTAGGAATGATTGACTCAGATTGGATCTCCACATCTTCATCTGTAAAGAAGAAAATATAATAATTCTTGTGGAAATGATGTAATGTGCTTCTGAGAAGACACAGGGAAGATACTCTGAAAACTGGGAAACACTTGACAAATGTAAAGTACTAAAATTGTCTATGGCCTGATCAGATTTTCCTAACATTTGAAAACTAAAATAATCATTATGGGCAGAAATCTTCATGTGGGTCTTTCCCAAAAGGAAGCATTGAATATAAACAGTGTTTGAAGAATCTTCCAAGGTGATGACAATATTCACTACTCTCACTTGAAATTCAAGGGAAGGACAAGTTGTTAGTTTTTTCATATGTTACATAATTTTAATCCCTTTTCAGTTTATGAGATTCCAAAACTCAGTGCTTTTTAAAGGCAGAAATCTGTGTCATATAGCTAGTGAGACTTAGTAAGCAATGTATTTCCTGGACTACAGTAATTTATATTTTAGTAAAATATAGAATCCAACAGTAAGGAGAGACTTTGGTTAAACTTTCCCAATGTCTAGCACTAGAAGGTAAAATTTTTCTTCAACTAAACACTATGTCAGTAGAACAATAAAGCTTGATCCTTGACAAACAAATGTAACATATTACACAGATGACAACAGCATGTTTAATAAATTATGTAGATTAATAGACTACAAAACAAATTGCTGATTTTTAGAGACATAAATGTCATTCATTTGTACATATTAGAAATAATGCACATTTACATTGCATGTATTCATTGAACAAACAGTATTTCTCATTATATTCCATGCACTGTGTAAGCCGTGGAAATACAGAAATGAGCATGTAGTATTCGTTCTGTGTTGGTGGTTGTGACCAAGGTAAATCTTGGAAAACGCTTGACCTCCCAAATATTTAGCTTCAGTAGCCATGCAGTGGGACCAGGACACATAGATTAATAAACATGTTATCAGTAACAAAAACAAAATTCCCTGAACTTGTGATATATCATTCTGGGTAGTGTCGACCACCTGTCATACTGGTGGGCAAGGACATGCATAACATGGTAAAAGCAATTCCTGAAGTATGAACAGAACATTATGGAATCACAAATGGAAGCACTGAACCTGTCCTGAGAGGGAGCTGAGTGAGGAAGGATTGCTGTGGAAGATGGCTCCTAGACTTTTAAAATATTTCCTGTTACTTTCCTAATCATATAGTTAATGCAGGAGACTGATTCAGAACATGGGAAAAAGTAGAAGTAATTCATTACAAATGATGATTATATTTTAAAATTTTGCTATAGCACACAGAGTACATTTCCTTAACTATTCAATGGTGAATTCTATAAATCCTTAAATCAAAATCTTTAATATTGTATAATTCGGGGAACCATGTCATAATTACTCTCAAGTACCCTATTTTCTTTTGCCACTTTTCTGGAATTTCTATTATGTATATGTTGACATCTAAGTCTATTCTCCATATCTTAATGTTCATCTCATCCCTTTGTACAATTCATAAGATCCTGGAATTTGTTTAATTTATTATATTTGGATTTTGGGTTTCATATGTTCAATATCCAATATTTCTAAGGTTTTCTTTTTTACTTCTAGTTATTTAATATTACCATTTACCTGTTCTGTTTCATTGAGATAGATACAGAGAGAGAGAGAGAGAGAGAGAGAGAGAGAGAGAACCAGTTCTATTCCTTTCCTGACCTAGCCTTAGAAGTCATATAGCATCACTTATGTCCTTCACCATCATTTAAAGTAAGCATGAATCTGTGTGCAAATTCAAGAGGAAATAACATAGAACACATGTCTTGGTGGGAGGAATGTCCATTACAGTTTAATACAAGTATGCAGGAGTGCATGAACATAAGGAGTGAGCATCTTTGTGAAATACAATTTGTTACATTTATCTTTCTGTTTCTGCCTACAAGTTCACCTTCCCCTGGGGAGACACTGAGGAGGAGGTGTGATGAATCAGCACGAGCTTGTGCACCTTCCGGTGAGTTTAGGGATAGGATCATTTTCCTTCATAGGTGGAAGATTTCAGAAGACTACTCCTTTGTTTTTCTGTTAATGGGTTCTTACAGATTAGGTCTTTAGGTCCATCCTCTCCTTTTTAATTCCTATTTAACTTCATAATTAAAAATTTCTTTTAGAGACTTCAGTAGCCCAAGCTTTTTCATCTGTCAGGAAACACAAATACCTTATTCTTATTTTCTAGTCTGTAATTATAGCTTTGATTTCATCTTTGCCTTAGAAATTGTTTAGAACAGTGTAGTTTTGTTTCCCAAAATTTCTATTTGATTGGGTTTTCAAACTCATACCTTGAAAACTTTTTCTACTTTTTGGGGGCTGCTGCGAAAGTGGTCTACAGTATTTCTACTGTTCAGAATTTAGAGTTTGTTATGGCTCAATTATATAGTCAATTTTTGCTGCTTTTCAAAGTTATCTTGAGTAAAGTGTGTTCTTTCCTTTGGGACCTGCATATTTCTGCTTGGATTTCACTTAGAATTCCCTCCTTATCCTTGAAATTCAGAAAATGTTAAAGTTATATGCCTAAGATGACCCCTTTTTTGTTCGTACGCGCATTACAAAGCAAACCTCTTTAATCTGCAAGTTCAGGTCTTTACCTTAGGATTCTTCCCTTTCTTATAATTGTCCCTATTATTCCGGGTCTCATGTTTTCTTTAAGAAGTCTCTTCCAGGTTTCTCATCTCAAGATTATTAAACTGATTTAAATAAAGTTAGATCTTTAATCTTACCTGAAAAAATTTCTATTGATGGGGAATAAGTAGCTAATCATTATTTTAGTTTCTTCCAAAATCTATTACTAGATTTCTGATGCAGTATTAGTGACTCAAAGTCACATGTTTTGTGACATTACAATTACCATGACTTTAAAAAATATATTTCTGTGCTATCCAATTGTGTGATCCAGTTCTGTTTATATCTTTAATATTGTTTTAATCATAGCAGCTTTACATATATTTTAAAACTACTTCAGAGAAAGTTCTCTCATCTTTTTTAATCCTTTTCCCTTTTTGCTGCTTTTATGATTCTTTCAAATGAATTTTCCAAATGAATTTTTGAAGTCATCAACATAATTTGATATTTATTACTTATTATATATTAATGGTCTGTGGGAACTATTCTGTATCTGCACTCTCTCATGTGGTCTCTAGCCACATGTTACAGTTGAGCATTTGAAATATGGCTAATGCAACTGATGAACTGGTTTTAATTTAATTTTAATTAATTTAAATTTAAATGACCATATTTGTCCAGTGACTACTGTACTGGTCAGCGAAAACTTAGAAGCCAAAAATAGATGGAGAATAACTCATAGGTATTCACGAAGGGTAAACTTTTATTTTTATTTTTTTCTATTTTTAAAATAATTGTCAATGTCAAAGTTTGAATTTCTTTACAGGGTCTTCTCTTCAACCTCGCCTCACGTCCTAGGACACCTCATCTCGCTTTCACTGTAGGCTGCTCATCAGTGCATCAAGAAGAGCCCCACCAGACTGTGAGATCTTTCCCTTCTGCATGTCTTGGGTTATTCAGTAAGCACAACAAGTCTTAATGATGTATGATAGCAAAAGTAGAGTGGCTTTCATTTTTCTTGCTGCCTATTCATCATTTTGAATTGTGAGGAGTTAATGAGATTCTACTTGGAGATCTTCTTTTACCAACTTCCTGTGCATCTCACTGCTATCTCAGTTTCAGTACAGACATACTAGCTCTTGGATTCTTTAGTTTGATTCTTGATTTCTGTCATTCCCATTCAGGAATCAATAACCCTTATGCCTTGGTGGCCACCTTGCCTTGAATAAACCAGTCACATGAATGGCTGCCTTACCGATGCCACATTCTTTCTCCCAGGTATCTAGACAATTCTATTTTGTTCATATGACTTTGTTGCTATGTCATAATTGTTTGGACCAAAGGTGTCCAATACTGACTCCTGAAATTCACGCGCTGAATAGCAACCTGTGTGCTGGTGACATGAGAAAATGGGTTGAGCTGATTTACCTTTTTTCTGCAAGTTTGAACCTAGACAATCTAAGTAAATGACCCATGAGCCTTTGATAACCATTTGAAAATTCATAAGGAAGACTCAGAGCCCAAGGGGTTCTTATGAGGTTCCTTATAGACTGAATAATAAAAGAGGAGGTACTGAGAGGAAGCTGGTTGTCGCTAAGAGATGCATCACGGAAGGTAGAGTGTGCTTCTTGTGGAGTGTGTAGAACAAGTAATTTTGAATTGCTTCACTTTCTGACGAAACTATACTACCAGAATATAAAAATGCTTAACACGTTTTTTAATGTATTGATTTTCTTAAGCATTTACCCAATTATTTATTTACATTCTTGAAATAAGAGTTTGAGATAAGGTTCTGTTACTTACAATTAAAGAAAGTAGTCTGGAGATTTGGACGTTTTCCCTGATTTTCGATTTTGTTCGGTTCTCCTGGGGATGAAGCAATGATTCGGCTAGCATTCTCACATCTCTTGTTTTCTTGAAGGCTGCCTGCGACTTGGGTCCACATGTAAGTGGAGTGACTGGCTGAAGGGAAATACTCAGGCAAGTGTAACTGTGTTAGGAACGGTATACAAGCAAGAAGCAGCACAACATATTTTGGCTGTTTTTGAAGCATTTTGGTGTTTTGTGACTATGGTTTTTGAGGCATAAAGAAATAGGGGTTTCTGCCCTGTGTAAGGAAGAATAATGTATTGAAGCATTAATTTGTGCTTGTTTTTGCTGATCTTAATAGATGCAAGTGAGAGGCATTTCCCCTCCTTCCTCCTACTTGCTTTCATATTCCCTCCTACTTTACTCATTTTGTGTCCCTCTTCCTTCCTCCAACAATGTTACTCTCCATCAATTTTGTAACTTCTCCATCACTCCTCTTGTTAACACCTCTAATGCGGTCTACAAACTATCTCCTTTGCCTCATCAAAAAGAAAAAGGAAAAGAAAAAAACTCTCAACGTTTTTTTATCTTTATTTCACTATATGTCACACCTCTCAGTCCTTACCAAATACCCGGAAGAAAATAGTTCAGAAACATTCTTGCATCTCAACCCCCCTGTAATTGTACTTCAATCCAGTTTCTGATCCTCTGACTTACTTGCCACATAGTACTGGAATTTATCTTTTCCTCTGCTGTGCCTCAGAGGCAGGGAGGTTGCCTCCTATGTAGTATCTGACACAAAATGTATACTCAAGAAGATGAGTTAAATTAGCAAATACCCTAGGATGAAGCTTCATCTGTTCTTCAGTTTAGCTTATATAAAATGCATCTGTGCTTGGATTTGAGAGTAACAGGAGTCCAATGTACTGTCCTGTGGGACTCAGTCTGTCTGTATTGTACATATGCAAAATGTATATTGTAGTTGTTTTCTTAGAATTAAGTCAGATTGTCTGTTCCTCTTTCTGTATTTTTGTCTGTATTAACCCCCTATTTTTCATATATCATGCTATAATTTGATTATCCATCTATATTTGTTTGAAATCTGAATATTTTTCAAGTTCACTTAAATTGACTTCATAATATACAATGATGCTTATTATTCCAAAATAATTTGTACTATAGATGCAGGCAACTGGCACTTCTTTCTGAAGATAATTGCTTCATATTACTGCAGCAATAGAGTTTGTGGCCAGTGTAATAAAGGCCAGTATGCTCAGGGGCACGGGTAGAATAAGAACACTTATTCTTGTATGAAATGTTTGTGTCATATTATTCTAGCTATGCATAAGACAATACTCAAATTCCGTGACTATGTGGATGGAACACTGAACATGGCACCAATAGAAAACAAGAAGAGGGTCCCTTACCTGGAAAAATTTTCCTCATTAGAATAGGCAACATGTATGCACAGGTATTACCAAAAACATACATGCATAGATATATTTGTGTCTACTGCCAAAGAACTGCAGAAGATATTATGGGTCTCGAGTAAGTTGCAGTTTGCTTAGAATTGCTTTGTGAAAGAAAGCAATTTTAAGACTTCATGTTAAGAGCTTTTGATTAAACCATTCTACAGTGTGTCTCTCATATTCATGCTGACCTTGTGCACACTGGCCACTACTCCTGGGGCAATGGCTTTGCAGGACAGAGAACAGTGGCATCAGATCAGTGGAGACTGCCTGGGCTCATCCGACCACTCACAGTGACTGTCACAGGGACATTATGAAGTGAGAAGCTGGACTGCATCTCAAGAAGCCACATGCACTTGCTGTGAACAGCGTGGCTGAGTGAGGCAGGGAGCAGGTGTATAGATGGTTGAACTGGTGCGTAGATGGCATGGGGTGGGTCAGCAGATGGCACCACCAAGGTGAAAAGAAAGCAAACCCGCACAGAGGGAGCGGACATGAGACCCTTGGTCTGAGGGAAAATGACTAGTATTTTGAACCAGCCCCTGAATACAGAAAAGGGTCTCTGTGGTAGTGAAATGGAACTCCGACACAGCCAGATGGTAAGACATTTTTAGGGGGGATTGCCATGGTTGACCTCTGTGTGGAGAAGAGGAAAATGCCGGGGAAAGTGATGATTCCTCCTTTGAATAGCTGGAGCTTAGTCTTGTGGTTGAGGATGACACAGTGAGAAGCTCCAGACCCAAAAGAGCACCACAGTGTCAGGGATGAAGTAGCTGGGAAAAGGGCAGACCTGCAGCCATTAGTTTAGAACCACATCTCACTCCACTCATGTAAAGGCTTCAGGACGACATGATTGAGCCTGCGGCACTTCTATATCCTGCAGTCTGTGAGCACTGGGAAGAGAGCTTTGAACTAGCTGCTCCCCAGAGGGGCAAACCTGGGACTCACCAATCCAATGCCACCTTCCTGGACATACAGAATGCTCCATTTTTACTGTCTCGTCAGGCATTCTGGGCCCCATGATTGACCTGTTCAACATCATCAAGGTTCAGCTTATATAGTTCTGCCCACTCCAGCTCCCACTTGGAATACTCCCAGGTGGGGTGCTTCACTGCCCCAGTTCTCTTCATAGTCCCATACCCTTTGCTGTATGACTATACAGTTCCTCTCCTACAGAAGTGGGTCAGTTCTCCCCGAGTCAGATGTGCAGTACTTCCACATGTTACACGTGCAGAGCTTGGAGAGGACTTTGCTCTTCTCTGTGTTTGCATGTGTCACTGTGCAATGACTTTTGACTTTTCCTGAACTGACAGAATAGAATGAAGGTCAGGTGGGTCAGAAATTCATCTAAAACAGGGACTTTCACAAACATATCCTGAGTTTCAGAGGGCTGCCTAACAGCACAACAAAAATGCTTGTCTACAGACTTAGAAAAGAAATATATGTGTCATTTCTTTGGGCTGTTTTTAGTGCAACATGACCATGGTGCTATACTAATAAGACACAGACATTACAGAAAAGTAAAGTAGCATCTTGAGCAACCTCTCCCCACTGTCAAACACATTAGACTGTGTTGACCACCAGGACTGATCTTTTAATGGTTACACCATTGAAATGTTGGGGTTTGCTTGTTACTATTGTAGAACTGGCCAGATTCTGAATGATATATGGAAAAAGAGATTATGGGGCTCCTTCCTAAGTGGAAGGGAGGTGGTATATTAAATGAATTATACAAATAGCCACTACTTTTGTGGCTTGAGGGGTGAAGGACTGGCCTGTCTCCTGGAAGCCCTTTTCCAGTTAAAGGGCCATGGCTCTCTGCTGCTTTATGCTGGTGTCAACCACAACTTCACTGTAGCCCTAGTTCTGGGGGAGCTGGAGGACAGTCCTGATCACAGCTTTCCCCATTCCTCCTCACCGGTGTGCCACTGCCACTAAGAGGTGGAAGAAGTGCAACAGGTGCGAGGGCTCACTTTGAAGAGAAGATGCATGCTTGCAGGGTTAACAATGAAAGCGAGCAAGGTGGTAGACAGATTTGGTGTTACTAATTTATAGATGTGAAGGAAGTCTGACTCATCTCTCAGCTGCAGAAAAATAAGGGCTGAAAATGAGTAAACACCAAGAGGAAGGAAGTTGTTGCTATTTAATAAAGAACTCTGACTGATGGAATGCAATATAGCCATGAGACTGGGAAGATAAAGATGCAAATATGTCACGTGATGTGTGGCCACGAGAACAAAGATGGAGATGAGGTTATATGTTTGTGGCATAATCATGATCCTCCGAGAGACCTGGACTGGGTCCTAAAGAAATCTTTGTACAGAAAACAAAGTGGATACTTAGGGCATCTAAGTAGAAATGTTCTTTAAAGAAACGAAGTTAACAACCCATAAGAAAGAAGGGGCAAGGGGAACACAGGGTGGACAGCAAGGGAATTTAGATTTCTTGGAATGATTATTTTTAAAAGTAATATCTAATAAATGAGTGGCTAAATTATTTCAAGAAAGAAAATGGAAAGAAAAGAATGAGCATTTTGGCGCAATGTGCACAGACTAGGAAATTTTCTTTCTGGGAAAAGTTATCAAAAGAGGCCCCACAGTAAGCGGTTATTGAGGAGATTTGTGTATTTGGTAAATTACAAAGAAATGGAGTGTGGAACCCCAATTCTCAGTGTGATTCCTGGACCTCATCCTTATCACTGCCCAGGAAACTGTCAGAAATGCAAGGTGTCTGGCCCCTCCCCAGACCAGCGTTCTGGGCTGCAATGAAACCTGCAGGTGATGAAGCTGTAAAGTTTGGGGAACACATAGTATAGTGAGGACATAAGAAATGCTCACACCTGTTCCAACTCATCACAAACTATGAGTGTGTTCCTGAACACGGGAAGATTGCAGGATACTAACTCAAGCAGGCCCGTGCACAGAATGTATTCATGAAAGGTGAGAGGAAGCCGTGTGAGAAGGAAGATGAAATATATTTTTGCTAAGAAAGTGGTTTTTTTCAACCTTAGACTGAAGAAAACATTACTACATGGTTTGTATTTATTTTGTAACAATGCATTCAAAAATTGTGGATGGTGTTAACAAAAACATATACAAACATTTCTCTTCCTATACTTTCTTTATCAAATATTTTCTCAGCGGCATGGTGCAAAATGTTCATCTTTATTTTGTTTTTAGAGGCTGCTTTGGTATAACATGAGAGAAGGGAAGTATTATTTCCTTTTCGTAATATGGCTGTTGAATTCTTTAGGCTTTGCAAGATGAGAAGATAACAAAAAATGTTATTTTTGTCCAGCAGGGGCAATGTATCTGAAAGCATACCTTATGGGATGTGGTGGCACATGCCTGTAAATTCAGCATTCAGGAGGCTGAGGCAGGAGAATAACTGTGAGTTTGAGGCCAGCTTGCGCTACATATTCAGTTCAAGGCCAGCCTAAGCTATACAGTGAAAACTTGTCCCAAAAAAACCAAAACAACAAAAACAATAAAAACACTTCCTCAATTGCCTTGTGTGCTTTATATGTTTTTTGCATCTTACCCTGGTTTTTAATCTGTATATGTGATAATTAACTTTATAATGACCTATAAATAAATGAATCTGATTGCTGACAAAATAAGAGGGGATGGGAGGAGGGGGAAAAGAATTGAAGATGTTGTTACATGTGTGTACCAACTACCTACAATAAGTGTAATCATTTTGTACTAAAAACATGTCCTAGTAAAAATTAAAAATAAGATTAGAAGACAACAATAGTATATCAATCCTTGCAAAGGACATATGGGAAAATATAAAACATCTGAGTCTGAAGCTTTAATTAAACATCACTCAAGATTTACCTTTCCTAAAATGCTGACCGATCATCTGTTTGTGAGTAAAGTTAGTATATTCAAGAATAATTGTGCCTGGTATATTTAATTTCAGGAACCATGGAAAGAGAATAAATCAAAGCATATTATAATGAGTTAAAATATATCCATTTAGTTTTTTTTGTACCATCAAAGAGATAATCAAGTTTGAGAAGAAAATATTCCTTGGGGGTTAACGAGCACTCAGTAGTTCCCAATTTTAAACTTAAGTTTTAAAATAAAATGTAATTTGTTGAAAAATAATATGGAAACCAAAAGAAGTACCAAAAAATTGAAAATCTTGGTGAATTAGCACAAAACTGATACATCTCTATGGTCACAACCAAGGACAAGGAGTAGAACAGAAATAGCACTCACTCTCTTTGGTGTAACTTTTCTGTGTTTCTCCCCCAAAAAGCATGATACCCCTTGATTTGCAAACTTGTAGATTAATCTTGCCTGCTTTTAAAAAATGTGTACCTATCTATCCTATTATTCCTATATCTCTTTTCTGCCTTCTTGGCTTATGATTGTGCTGGTGAAATTCATCTGTGTTGTTGAACATAGTAGTAGTTCATGTATGTTCCTGTCTGTGAAGAATTATTTTTATACTTTAAAAATAAAATCATTTAATGAAAGTTGAGAATGTTGATATAAAAACAAACCCATATGGTAATTCAAATGTGGATATAGCATAACTGCAGGTTGATTTCTTCAGTGTTGACATCTAAGGACAGGATGTCCTTTTCCAGGTAGCACCAACAGGAAGGTGTGGAAAGACACTAGGAAGGGAAGGGAAGAAAGCAAATTCTGGGTGACTAAAATGCTATCCGTTGCCTTTAGAAACTTGGACTCAATTCTATTGGAGACTTGTAGGAGACAGTGAGAAGTCAGCCAGAACTGTGCTACCTATAGGAGAGGAACTTGGGATATTTATAAACTAACTCTATGGTGTAAATTCACTGCCCACCTGGCACATGGGCAGATCACACTTCCACTGATGAACAAAACTCTCAGGTGGAGAGTTGTAGGTGCTTTCGTTGCCAGTGGACTTTGAAACTGGAAAATCTAGGAGCTGAGAGCTTTTATGTGGAGCTTGGCAGAGTCTGCTACAAGTATATTCTCAGGCATAAAGCATCTCAAAATAAAACACAGTGATGACTCACTGGTTTGGCAGGTAGCTGTATCCAAACTCACAATGAATGAACATTAAGTGTTTGAATAATCATCATTATATCTTTGGGAACAGTCTATGTTTAGCAAGCACAGATAGGCTTCCTCAGGATCCAAATTAGGTATTTATCTTGACTTCATGACTGAATGCTAGCCATAAGCACCAAGGAGCAGGGCTACTTAATCACAGAACAGTGATTTTTCTATTGCAAGTTCTTAGTTTAGTTTGATAATTAGCTTTTATGGCTTCTATCTAGATGTCTCCCCAAAGCCTCATGAATATGTAGTGCGGCTCTTTTGGAGGTGGTTGAATATAGGGTGAATGAATGTGGATTAATTGTGTAATGCTGGGATTAAGGATGTGTGGATTAGTTTCATTACTTGTTTAGCATAGTTCTGAGTGACACTACCCAAAACGCAGCAGTTTGGATGGAATTTAAAGGGACATAAAAAAGCTGCTTTGCTACTTCTGTGCTGATTTTCAGCCAACTATGGACTGATTCATCTACAAACTGTGAACAGAAATAAAACTTTTCCCTAACTTTTAGTGTTGTTTTTGGACTCAACAATGAGATAAATAACTAAAACATATTTTCATACAAGGGTAGTGGTGTCCTTGCTTTATC
Source organism: Dinomys branickii (assembly GCA_004027595.1). NCBI lineage: Eukaryota > Metazoa > Chordata > Mammalia > Rodentia > Dinomyidae > Dinomys > Dinomys branickii. Next base: position 7,052 of record PVLD010023103.1, on the reverse strand, counting down.
TGTGCCTAACTACGTGGTTCAGAAATCTTTGGAATCTTTGACTTGTGGGAAGAGTTTGGGAAGTTTTGGAAATGTCAGCTAAAGAAGAAGCCCTGGAATACTTTAAGCTATACTTGATGGGAGATTCTGGTCAGCGCTCAGAAGGTCAGAATGCTTAAAGAAATGCAGCAGATAAAGACCAGGATCAGCAGGTTTCCAGGGGGAAGAAAGATTGCACTGGCTTTCAGACTCTAGACCATGTATACTATACACTGGCAGAAAATGTGTCTACATTTCGTTCTTGTTCAGAGACTACCTGAGGACTAATTAGTCTGACAGAAGAAATTTTAAAGAAGTCTAATGTGTCGTGGTGGTCTGGCTACTGTTGGGACTTTCAGCCAGATTTATGTTGAGAATTAAGAGCAAAGAGGCCCACAGAATGATTTAAAATATTTTGAGTTTGGCCATAAAGGAAGCTATGGTAGAGTTGTGGACTGCAAAGATAGAGAAGAGGAGAACTTGGTTGTTGAGCAGAAATAGGACAACAGAAAAGATGGCCTGGGGTCATAATAAGCATCAATAAGATTCCAGCGTTTGCAGCCTTGGAGTTGCAAATGTAAAGATTTTGCTTTGAGAAGAAAGCCTCAGGGCACCATGTCCCAGAATGGTAGCAGCATAGGAAATTTTTTCTTTGGTATTGGATTCATAGTGCTCAGCAATCCAGGCTCTTGACCCCTATAGTCAAAAGAGAAGGAAGCCTGGCTACTGCTCCAGTTGGTAGCAGATCTTTGCATCACGCACGTGGTGCTGCTTTTAAGTGCATAGAGAATGCAAGAGTTGAGAGGCTAAGAAGACTTCCACCCAAATTTTAGAAGAAGACCTAAGAGGTCAGGCAGTGTGCCCCTGAGAAGACAGGGTGTGAAGCTGAGACCGTGAAGCTGAAAGTATAGTGGAGACCTCAGAAAACTGGGGAAGTGAGGAACATAGATCATCTGAGGAAAGCTTCAAGGAGTGAGCAAAGCCAGCCCAAGAGAGAAGCTGTAAGAGCTATAACCACTGACTGTACCACAGGGAAGGAGCCATGTAAACCCTTTAGAGTTGACATCTTGCAGTGCTGGACATGGAACTAGGGGATTTAAAGTTTTCTGTGTTGGATTTTGGACTTATTTTGGTCCCACTCCGTTCTGTTTCCCTGTTTGGAGTGGGAGTGTTTATCTTATGCCCCTGTATGTGGGAATTAACTTTCTTTCCATTTATATTGGGGTGTCCCAGGTAAGAATTTCCCTTACATCTCAGAGGAGAATTTGGAATTTGACTTGTCAGTAATGTTGAAACTGTTAAAACTTTGACCTAAAGATGAACTAAATACATTTTGGATAATGGGATGCACGTGAGTCTTTTGAGGGGCTGGGACAACATATTAATGGCTTGTATCTAGATATTCCCCCAAAACCTCATGTGCTCATGGGTTGGGCTCTTTGGAGGTGGCTAGATCTAGGGTGTATGAATGTGAAGTAAGGGTGTGATACTGAGATTAAGGATGTTGAATTAGTCTAATATTGGTTTAGCAGAGCTCCGAGTGACACCATCCAAAAGGCAGGTAGCCTAGATGGAGTATGAAGGGACAGAAAGAAGTTGCCTTGCTACTTCACTGCCATCTCCCTTCTACCTGTCCAGCTTTGCCAGGTACTATTTCCCCTCTGCCATTTCCCTCTGCCATGGAGCCAGCCAACTATGGACTGAAACCTCTACAAACTGTGAGCTGAAAGAAACCTTTTCTCCTTTAACTTCCAGTGTCAGGTATTTTGTCTCAGTAATGAGAAATGTAACGAAGATATTAGCCATTTGTAATTGGTCCCTTAGAAAGCAGAAGATTAAAAATCAATCAGAAAGTTCACACAAAAGTAAAATGATGAAAGACAGATGGTAATATTGCATCAATTTGATTTTTGCAAATGTGGGCTTTTGTAAAGAATGAGATTAAAACTGACCTTTACTTTCTGATGACAACTATTGCTGTGTTTGTACAAGTTTTAAATTTAGACCTAACAACTCGCTTGTGTTATTTGGAAAGCTTAGAAGAAACTCTTTTTACTTGAAAAAGTAAGGTGTATTCAGATGCATAAATATCTTTATGCACTTCAATTTCCTTTTTACTATCTGGGAAGCATTTGGAGATTATGCCCATGAACACTGCATATTCATGATTATCCATAAAGGATATGATTCAGAATTTGATTTTAAACTATTGCCCTTAATTTACATATTCTCCAAGTTTCCACATTAGTCATCAAAACTACTCAGAGATGAATGTAGAGCTAAGGAAGGTAGGTAATTTCTTTAGCTCATTTTTAAAAATCAGTCCTTTTGAGGTCGTCTATTGTATTTCCAGATAGGTATCATCACTTTAAATTTGTCTTTGTTGAACAGAAATTCAGTTTCTTGTATTTCTTGCTCAGCCACTACCATTTTCACTCAGTGGTCATGCAGAACAATGCTGTTCATTCCTTTCTGGATTCCCACATCTTCCTTTCAATTATAATGTATATTTCAGGCTGATCTCTAACTTGTTCATAAGCACAGTGTATTGGGTCCTTCTTTCTGCCGTCTTTCAATTAAACACTAATTGGTGATGGCATTTTGGTAACACATTATTCACAATTAAATCAATGCCCCTTATATGCATCTTGCAGGCAACACGGTAGAACTCCTGACTCTTATAGTTCTGGAGGCCATTTTTCCTGATGTGGAGAAGGTTGCTGAATCAAATAACTTTTATTGGAGGCAAACCTCAACAAAAAGTTTCAAATTTTATATATACAGTGGGAATTATTTAATTTTTTTTTTGGGAAGTTACAAATCAGGTTCAGCTTTTAGAAAAGTAAATCTGACATTTGTTATGCAAAAGTATTATAAGAGAAAATGAATAAAGTTGTACTGAATTTATTCTGTTCTATGTCATACGTGTAGATTTGATCAGTAAGCAATCATTGTTTATTTCTAAGACATATATAACACACATACAAAGAGAAATGGGAGAAAGATACAGTCCAACATAGTCTACCAAGTTCCTTCTTCTATTTGAGTCTTCTTTAGCATGACCGTTCAGCTCCTCACATACCATGAAGCATCTTTATTTTGTACATAGGGCTATTATAACAGAAAGTATATGGTAAATGATTAACATGGTACAATCTTCTAAGAGTGCTATGATTGTTAACTTATTTATTGTCCATCTCAACTCTTTGAGGTCATACTTCCATCATCAATTTATAAATGAGGAAACTCAGGGACAGATGATTGAAGTAATGTGTATGTCTCACAGCTGGTAAGTAGTCAGCTCAGTGGTCTGGTTTTAATGTGATTGTTTGGAACATCTTCACTGTGCTGCCTCAGTAGAGTTAGGACAATGAAAACTCCCCCAGTGTAACTGTGAAGTGGCCCTTTCTACACAGCCTGGTGTCACAGATGTTTATATCCCTGTAAGCAACCTTCCTCCATGGCAGTAAGGAACGAAAGACAGAAATAGCAGATCTGGATGTTTGCCTCCATTCCAACAGTAAATATACTTCAGGTGAGAAGCGTATTAAGTAGGTGAAGTCACTCTTCTATCAAAACAAGCTGAAACTAGAGTTTAATTTGTTTTTCTTTTTAAGAAATTTCTTTTGGTTGTTTATTTTTGCAGAGTATGTTATTAATAAATTCTTTTTAAAAATGTAATTTTCATTTGACTTAAGCAGTCATCAGTTCATTGCTAGACTTTAAATCTGAAAACACTCATATATTTTTTAATGTTCAGTTTTATGACCTGTCCATTTGTAGCTGATTATTTATGAAAGTCATATTCCATAAAATTACTACTAATGATGTATTTATGAGTAATGAACCTAAGGAACTACAGAGTTGAATGCCTGTGAGCCTTTAGCACGACATTTAGGTCAATCATTTAGTATGTAGCCTTGTCTTATGTGTACTTCTGTTTAAGTACAATTTATTTAAATTATGTTGCTTATTCATCATTGAGGTCACAGCCAGCAGTGCTATAGAAGTGCTACAATCTATGCCTGAATGCACCTTATCTAACATGTAAGCTTTCGCCATGGGGCACATCATGGTCCTTGTGCATATAGGAATACAAGACTTATACTCAAGAGCCATTTTTAACATTAATATCATTAACAAAATGGTCTTACATAAGAAATTTACGGTAGATGAATCATGAAAAGAATATTTATGTTCAACATGAGAACTGAAATATGAAAACAGAAGTTCACCTTGTTTGATGATAGCCGGAAATGGGTTTTAGGTAACTCAAATCTTTCCCCACAACCGCATGCCTACAAATGACCTTAAAAGGGCCATAAGTAATAATTTGAAACAAGTAAGTCCATTTTAGCAAGTCAGCAAGTCCCCAAAGATAGAGTCTGTGAGCAGTGAGGATCAACTCTGTATATTTGCTTTCCATTTTATTAAAACCCCAAGATGGCTCTTTTGTGAAGATAACAATTGTGATGGACTTTATGATTAACAATGATAACTGAAAAAACTGAGAAATCTTTCATATTTTTCCTAAGGGAAGTATTTCTCCACATGTCATAATATTTTTGGATTACCTTTTAAACATGAGATTCAGAATTGTTCTGATGGTTAAGAATACTCTTATTAAAAGATGTTAATTGTATTAACTGATTTTGAAGCCTGTATTCTTCTTTTCCTGTATCTCTTAGGAATGGTGAGGCTTTTAGGAATGGTGAGGCTACAATTATAAATCCTTACAAAAAAGTTTAAAACATCTTTATATAAATATCTCCTGTAAAAAGGAAAATTAGACAAGCTACAGAAGACCAAAAACAAGTCTTAATGGTAAGCAAGCCTAAAATAAAGCAATAATAAACTTGGTGGCTAGCTTTTTAACAGAAACTAGGAAAATAAAAATAGAGAAGATTATCATCTTTAGAGATCTGAAAAGACAGAACAGTCTGGTTGGAATTATACATGTTGTGAAAATATCCTTCAAAACTGAAGTCTACATAAAGACTTTACAGTCAAAGAAAATATTAGACAATTTAACACTAGCACATTTTCAATATAAAAATATTAGGAAGTTCTTCAGGCTGACAAAAAACTAATCTTGACAGAAATTACAGAAAGAAATAAGAAAATAAAGCAATAAAATGCAATGGAAAGATACATGTGTGGGTATAGATAATATGTATTGACTCTTTAAAATAAGAATTATAATGTCTTACAGTGTTTATAATTTAGGTTAAATAAGGTTATGTGCTTCTTTATAACGGAATAGTACTCCACAGCATAAAAATAACACATCTTTTTTTATCTATTCCTCAGCTGATGGGCAATTGTGTTGTTTCCAAGATTTAGCTATGACAAATTGTGCTGCTATAAAAATGGTATTGCTGTGGTTTGACAATTTAATTCTTCTGCGAAAATATCCAGAAGGGGAATAACTGGGTCAAATAGGATTTCTAATCATAGGTTTTTGAGGAAACTAATTTCCGCAGTGGTTGTACCAGTACATTCCCACCAACAATGGAGAAGGGTTTCTTTTTCCCCACAGGTCTGCCAACATTTGCTATTTGGTTGATTTCTTGATGATAGCCCTTCTTTCTGCATTTAAATAGAATCTTAGTGTTGTTTTAATTTGGATTTGTTGAATTACCAATGATGTTGCATGCCTTTCATATATTTATTTGTCATTTGTATTTCTTCATCTGAGAAGTATGTATTCATCTCAGATGCCCATTTTGAATTGGGTTCTTAAATGTGGGGTGCCTGACTTTTTTCAGTTCTTCCTATGTTCTACATAGAAGTCCTTTGTCTGTGGGATAGTTGAGTAAAATTTTTCCCCATTATGTGGGTTTTCTTTTCACTCTGTTGGTGATTTATTTTGAAGTGCAAAAACATTTTAATAACATGAGACTGGAGGTGTTGATTATTTGAAGTATTTCCCATGCAGTTATAGGTAAATGATTCAACTAGAGACTACATCGACAGGTGAAATAAATCAGACTCACATGTGTAAACATTGTATTGTCTTTCCAGTGTAAGAAATTGAAGGGGGAAATAAGATCCAAAACCTACAACATATCATGAAAGGAAAAGAAGCCACTCAAAAGGAAAGAACAACTGGGAAGAGGGAAAGGAGAAATGAAAGAAGGGAAAAATATATATACATATGAGATAGCGAAGATAATTATGCTACTAATTTCTGTGAGTTCATTGAAAGAAATGGTTTCTGTTTATATTGTTGAATCAATTTTGAATAGGTATACCTTTTTTTCATTAAAAAAAATAAAAGCACAAAAACATATTAACAAACAGACACAAATTAGCATAAAAATAGTACAATCAAAACTGATCTACAGACAAGGTGACATGGATTCAACAGTGGTTGTTGCTTTACCTATTGATATCTTCGAAGTGTATATATACGAACCCAGATACAGACATGCAAAATCGGTCAGACAATTAATCCTCTCAACAACAGAAAAACACAAAAAACAAAAAACCAAACACACACACACACAAGAAAAACACCAATAGTTGCTGCTTAGCATATTGATATCTTCGAAGAGTGTGTTCAGGATAACACATACAGACATACAAGATTGATCAAATAACCCGTCATCAATTATTCCTTAGAATTAAGTGGTATAATACAATAGTAGAACCATGTTAGCCCTCCTGCATATGTGTATATTCATATATACATACATACATTTTTGTCTCTTTCTTTTCTCCTTTCCCACGTCCCATCTGTTCTTTGCTTTTGAACACATTTCCTTCATGTCTCTTCGGTTATGTTCCCATCCTCAGGTTCTTACACCAGAGATACAATACATTGCCTGCACACGTACCACTGATTTATTTCACTTATGAGTATGGTGTCTAATTGTGACCATTTGCCTACAAAGGCTCCAAATCTGTCCCCGTTTATAGCTGAATAATATTTCATTTTATAAAAATGCCACAGTTTTCTAATCCAGTCTTCTGTGGATGGACATTTGTGTTGCTTCCACAATTTAGCTATTACAAATTGCGCTGCTATAAAC
>PVLD010023102.1:0-28061 GCA_004027595.1 Dinomys branickii | reverse complement strand
TTGATATTGGGTTATTCAGGATTTTTACGTCTTCCTGATTCAATTTTGGCAATTTGTACCTTTCTAGGAATGTGTCCATTTCTTCTGTATTTTCTATCCTATGGGAATACAGATTTTCAAAGTAGGTATTAATGATCTTTTGTATTTCTTTTGGATCTGTAGTGACTTCCTCTTTTTCATTCCTTATTGCATGAATTTGTGATCTTTCCCTTCTTTTTTTGATAATGTTGGCTAGGGGTTTATCAATTTTATTTACTCTTTTGAAGAACCAACTCTTTGATTCACTAATTTTTTGTAGAGTTTTCTTCATCTCAATTGCATTAATGTCTTCCCTGAGTTTTATAATCTCCTCCCTTCTTTGGGCTCTTGGTTTGGCTTGTTGCTCTTTTTCTAAGAGTTTGAGGTGTATCAATAGGTTATTTATTTGCTCTCTTTCTATTTTCTTTGTATATGATTTCTTTGTTATAAATTTCCCTGTGAGGACTGCTTTCATTGCATCCCACAGATTCCGATAGGTTGTACTTGCGTTTTCATTTATTTGTAGGTAATTTTTAATCTCTTCTTTAACTTCTTGTGTGACCCATTGGTTATTCAGTAGCTTGTTGTCTAATTTCCACGTGTTTATGTGGTTTTTGGAGTTCTCTTTGTCATTAATTTCCAATTTTATTGCATTGTGGTCCAATAATATGCATTGGATAATTTGAATTCTTTTGCATTTAGGTAGATATGCTCTATGGGCTAAAATGTGGTCTATTTTGGAGAAAGACCCATGAAGCACAATACTTTTAAATTAGGCTCATAAATATTTTTTCTCATCGGCACTGCTGGAAGACTGATCAGTGTATATTTTTATAATTTTATTTCATTTAAAAATTCCTGCAAAAGTTTCCTGATGAAGAATTATTTAAGATGTTAAAATACTCATTCTCACTCTCTTATGATGAGTCTTTGTAAGTGAAATATTTATAACATATTAGTGGCAGAATCACCGTGTGTGATTGACAAGAACATGAGGATGAACCAAAAAGAGTACATGCAAATTTACTTTAGTTAAAGAACCCAAAATACAGCTGCCATAAGTTGGGCTTCAGATCAGAAAACCAATGGGAGGTGCAAATTACGCCGATCTCACCTCCTGGAGATCCCCTCAGACTCCTCCCGTCATTACTCCAGAGCCACCATGTGAAAATTCCCCAGAACCAGCCAGAACTGCAGTGTGGAAGAAAAAAAGGTTATGAGAATCAGAAATGTGAATCAAAGGTCACTTTACTTGTCAATTCTTTGCAGGCTGAAGTTTGCAGTGCTTGCAAGTCCTTCTAGATGCCTAAAACTTTTCCAAATAGCTGTTTTCAAAGTTATTCAAAAAGCAAATTTCATTTTAGAAGCGTTTTACTGTGAAGGAAGAGTTTAGGTGCATCCATTTCTTTGTTGGTAGTAGTTTCTTGTTTTTCATAATAATCTATGAAGTGATTTAATTATGTTGTCTCTTAATTACAAAAAATTTACAATTTTTTAGAAAGTAACTTTTGAAAATATGTGGAACCCATATTTACATACATGGTACTAATTATTTTTCTTCTGGCTGGAGCAAAATACTTGACATTTACTGCTAAAAGAAGAAAGGTTTATTTTGGTTCGCAGTTTGTAGAGGAATCAGTCCATCACCAGCTGGCTCCCAGGCTGGGTGGCATGGCACAGGGGCAGGGAAGAGGAGAAACGGTCCATGGCAAGGCAGGCAGAAAGCAGCAAGAGCAAGGTGGTGAAGTCTATGTGCTTTCCGTGCCTTCATATTCCATCCAAACTACAATGCAATAGATTGGCGCCACCCGCTTCCAGAGGACTTCCTTTATCACACCCAGAACCATGTTAAACCAATTTAGTCACCATATACCATTAATCCCTGCATCACACAGCCACGATTCAGCCCCCTCCCGGCAGCCCTTGCCTTTCTTTTCACATTTATTTTAAAAATAGCAAGGTTGTTACCCATTCAGAGTACACCCCACAAGTGTAGTGATCTCCCAACACGATATTCCAGAGGATTTTAAAATTAATATTAGAATGGAGACACCCACTTCTTCAGTGGTAAAACATTTAGATAGTTCAATATATTACTGCATTGTATCTACAGTATCATTTACATTAAAATATTTCATTGTTCATATATTTTATTATTGCAGTGTCTAGTGATGAAATATTGTAAAATAATAAAAACCTGCCACATAAACGCATAAAATGAACAGAAACCTTTTAGTTGTTAAAGATTTACTAATTGAATATTGGAACTGTGTTCACAGAATAATCCAGTATATAGGGAGATGAACATGTTGAAAATATCTATAACTGGAAACAAAAGGGAAAAAGTGACAAACATTTAGGACAATAATCAATTAAACTACACTATAAACAATTTGTATGTCTATGGACAAACGTCATTTTATCAGTACATTTGCTACTACTGACAAGCTGCAAAGAACTGAAAAACAGTAAAAGATGGAGAACATGGAAGCCTGCACTGCACATAATCTGTTCACTCACACAATGTCGTATCTTTCCTTGAAATTTGCAAATAACACAAAATGCTGTGCTTTAATTCACCAGGCTTGTCTCCATATTACCTCTGAATACTTGATTTCACCTTCATCTTTTCAGTTCTAAGAAATCTTGGTTTATTCTTTGTGAATACAGGGAAGTTAACTAATGGTTCCCCAAACGGTTTGAGGAGCTTAGTTAAGTGCTTGTCTTAATATTGATCTTCTAGGAAATGCTGCTATTGTTTCCTCATTTTATAAAATCCATAAGAATGTGCATATATCCCATATAACATATAACATGTTTGGCATGTAAGATATTCCACATGCTAAAACCTTCCTCTAATACGAGGTTTTGATCTTTTTAACTTGCTGCTCACAAGCTTCGCAAATGGTTTACATCAAATGTATAGGTAACTACAAATCTTTTACTACACACTCTAATTCAAACACAGTATGACTTACTATTTTATCTTAAAATAGCATCTTGTTTTCTGCTTGTCACATTTGCAACCCTTCCATGTTGCTCTTATTGGTAGCACACTCTCAAATACATTTATTGAAGTTTTTTATATCTTATGTGTGTGCCTACTTCAGTATCATGATTGACACTAAGAGATGTTTAGCTAACTTTAATATTAAATATTATTTCCTATTTTCTAAATAATTTTAAATGTTAGCATACTTGTTATGTGTAGAGCTCACTTTTAATATTTTTTGTCCTTAGATCTTTGGCTTTCTGAAACATGAAAATAAATGGCATTTTATACCATCAAATTAGGAGATTAACATACTTTGTAGCACCTTTATTATTACTCATGTGTCCTTCATTGTTTTGAACACAAATTCCTATTTTATAACAAAGTACCAAATCTCTCCCGGTCCTTGCCAGCTCCTAATCTCTAGTTTCATCTACGACTTCTCCTCTGTGTAATGACATTTATCCCCCTCCTGCTGGACTGGAGCTTGTTTTTTAATAAATTTCTCATCTTTAGGCCAATGCACATGTTATTTTTCCTTGAGTTGGGAAAAGTTCTAATATCTCTTACGTTATGTAATGCGTACTTGTTTTTCTCAATCACATTTGAAACACTGCAGTCCCCTGTGACCTTCGCTGTACCTTTGCATTGATCTGCAGTGCTCTCTTTCATGCTTTCTTGCTTTGATCTTAGTTTCAGAGAAGTAATCTCATTGTTTGGTTTTGTCAAAATTACATGGCTAAAGTCCTTGAGGGGAAAGTCAAATTTTTTGAAAGGAAGCATGGTTTGCACCTCTTTTCAACTCTAAGTTTTGCTATGATATCTTAATTTAGAAACTTTTATTAACTATTCATCTATTATTAATATTTCTGAAAGTCTTTTTCTTATTTATTGATATGGTAACTGTCTTCCAGAACCGGATCTTGATCTAGAATTCTTAGACTAAGAATGTGGAGCCCTGTCAAGTCGAGGAACCAATTTGGAAAATAAAATGTACATCTGGCTAAGATGCTTCCCCAAATGTCAGGAAAAAGATATCATTATTCCAAAATATTCTAAGAGTTCAATATATAACTTTAAGGCCTCATATGGAAATTAATTTCAGGAGATTGTAAAGACATTCTTCTCTAAGAACAACATAAATGAAGTATTTTCCCTGGATCATGCTATACTTGCAGTTGCCTCCTACAACAAGAACTCTTTCCAACGCTTACAAAATAAGAAAAACTCCATTGAATCATTTAAAACAGGTATTACCTATTTTGCTTAACTGTAATTCCTATAATAGAAACTAGTTCACATGAAATTGTTAAATAAGGTCATCATTGATAATCATCTGAAAAGCCTTACTGATGTATGAAAGTTACATGTTTCTGTCACCAAAATTGAGGATGAATAGTGTTAACTAGTTAAATAATTAGTTGCCACCCAAAGGCAAAATACCCTATATCCAAAGTTAAAGGAGGAAAGATTTACCTTTCAGTATGTAGAATTTTCAGTTCATTACTGGCTGGCTCCAAAGATCACATATTGTTTTCCTGTTATTTTCTAAATGTGTGTTTATTGTTATTTTTTCATTCCCTTATCTTTGAAATTAAGAAAAATAAGAGAAAAAACAAGGAGAAACAGTTCATGGCAGGCAGAAGTTAGCAAAACAGGCTAGAGAGTTTAACAGCTCTTTATACCCCTTTCATGTTCCACCAGGGTTACAGTGGTGCCAAACCAACCAGTAGACTGATTTAGTTATTCAGAATGAATGGTGATCTCCCCAAATTTACTAATTATGTTCAAATCTAATAAATAAAGAACAAGTGCACTGGTGTACTATTTGCAAAACACCAATCATATGTCCACATCAAGAATTTAAAAATAAAAGGATAAAACTCACAAGAAGTTTGTTCTCCTAGGTAATTGTAGAGCACTATTAATGCTATATCACTGCTTTATTTTATGACAAAATCAGATGACACCTGTCTTGATTACTTTTTTCTCTTTGCTGAGACAAAATACCCAATGCCCAAAATGAAGGAAGGAAAGGTTCTTTAGCTTACAGTTTGTAGAGGTTTCAGTTCATACTTGGCTGGTTCTAAGGCAGAGTGGCACATGGCAGAAGGAAAAAGTTCATGGCAGCAGAGCACATCAAAAACAACAAGAGTAAAAGGAAGGAAGAGCAGCCTCTTTTTATCCCTTACATGATAAACAGCCTAGCCCCACCCAGGGGGTCTGTAGCTCTCACACAATCTCCATGCCCTCCTCTTCCACAGGCTCAGGATGTATACAAAGTAAACACCCTGGCTTCCTGCTGAGTCCCTCAGCCAAACCTCTGGACTCCCCAAGTTGGCACAATGTATTATCCATAACATTCCACCCCTTGTCAACTTGGCAATGGGTCACATTTCTTTAAACCAGTTTCCAGATACAAAGACATTGTATTACATTAGAACAATAATATTTTTCCCCCTAAAGACTCATGCACATCCCTTTATGTAAAAGGCATTTAGTCCATCAGCAAGGGTTGCCAAAGTCCACAGTTTCAGCATTGCTCAAAAGTTCAAGGCCCAAGTTTCCTCCCAAATCTAAAGCAAACTCTGTAGTTACGGGCCCCCATACAAATGAAAAGTTAAACACTTCCAAAATTCAGTGGCACAAAATAAACATTACCATTCCAAAAGGTACCAGTGGGGGAATATAGAGCACTGGGACTGAAGCAAGTCCAAAATCCAGCAGGGCTTACATTGTGTACTGTAATCCCACATCCAACATCTGAAGCAACCTGTAGCACATTGTGAGCTCCAAAGTGCTTGCATGGGTCCACCCCTCTGGCACTTCTGGTTGTTACAGCTTCCATGGCTTCTGTCTTAGGCCAGCTTTGCTCCCTCCTTGCAGCTTTCCTCAGATGATCCAGGGCACTGGATTTTCTAAACTTCTGAGGTCTCCAGGGCACCTTTTGATTCACACTCACGGCCTCACATATTGCCCTCTCAGGGGCACACTGCTGGCCCCCCAGGCCTTCTGAAATCTGTGTGGAAGCCTCTTTAGCCTCAGAACTCTTGCACTATTCATGCACCTAAAGACAGGGCCACGTGGATGACACTAAGGTCTGTTGCCACCTGGAGAAGTAGCCAAACTTTCCTCATGCTTGGCCATAAGAATGAGAGCCTGGATCACTGGGCACGCTGAATCCAATTCTGAGGAACAAATTCTCTATGCCGCCTCCATTCTGGAACCTGGTGCGCCACCGCTGCCATTCTGGAACACATGCTCTTTGGCTTCCTTCTCAGCAACAGAGATCTCCTCAGTGTTATCTTTGTAGCCCAGAGCTTTACTGGAGCTTCCTTTCTGACAAAACTCACATTTTAAAACGTCCTGCTGGCTCTTTGCTCTTGATTCTCAATATAAACCTGGCTAAAAGCCTCCAACAGTAGCCACACCATATTCCCAACATTCGACTGCCTTGATATTTCTTTTGCCAGATTAATCAGTTGATTGCTACCCTTAATCTCAGTCTTAGGCAAAGTCTCTGGACACAAGCAAAATGCAGATAAACTTTATGCGAAGCCATAACAAACATCATCTGGAGTCCAACAACCAATGCAGTCCTTCCCAACAGAAACCTCCTGAATCTGGTCTTTTCCAGCAGGATTTCCATCAGCCTTCCGGTCCTCTGAGCTCCGACCAGAATGTCCCACACAGAACAAAGGTGTTCCAACTCTGTTCTTTCAGGCGGCATCTCTGAACCTTTCCAAACTCTTCCCAGAAGCCATTTCTAAAGGCTCTTAAACCACATGGTCAGGTATAGTTACAGCAATGACCCCACTCTGCTGGTACCAAATTCTGTCTTGGTTACTTTCTCTCGACTAAATACACAACTCCCAAAATGAAGGAAGGAAAGGTTTACTTAGCTTGCAGTTTGTGGAAGTTTCAGTTCATACTTGGCTGGTTCAGAGGCAGAGTGGCACATGGCAGAGGGCAAACTGTTCAGGGCAGCAGAGCACAGCAAAAACGACAGCAAAAGGGAAGAATGGCAGCAAGCAGCCTCTTTCCTTCCCTTACATTGTAAACAGCCTACCCCCACCCAGGGGCCGTGCAGTTCTCACACAATCTCCATGCCTTCCTCTTCCACAGGCTCAGGATGTGTACACAGTAAGCACCCTGGCTTCCTGCTGAGTCCCTCAGCCATATCTCTGGACTCCCCAAGTTGACACAATGTATCAACTAAAACAACACCATAGAGATCTTTTAAAGACAGGCAGAAGGCAAACAATGACTGTATCCCTGAAATCAATAGATCTTAAAAAGCAATTAGTTCTTCAAATATATAACAAAGGGAGGAGATAATCATTAATATGAAAGTCATAAATAAAGATAGTAAAAAGAAAAGAGAAAAAGAATTGCTTTTCAGTACGTATTTATAAAGAGTAAAACAAAACAGTTCCAAAGAGACTCCTGCAGCTTCCAAACTTATTTGCTACTGTGATTAATTTTTAGTTTATAATGGATTTTATTGTCATGGTTTGTTGTAATACACTCATTTCGTGCCCAATTTATAACAGAAATAGCCAGATAATCCTTTATGAAGATAAGCCAGAGTTATATTTCATCTTATCTTTTAAGCAATATTACCATGACATTCTGTAAAACTGAAAACATTAATACAATGTACTGGTAAAATGTGGACAAGGTATCTTTAGATATCTAATCAAAAAGATATTATTGCTTTAATAGCATACATAGTGTTCAATCTTCTCAGCTAATGTAAAACTATATTTTTGGTTCAATTTAAGTTTATTTAAACTTTTGGGATGAGATTAGTACTTGTTTTTATATGAAGATCAGTAAATAATTCAAAGTTGAGACTGGATGCTGGGAATCTGTTTTAAACAGAGGAATAATAGAAGATCTATTTCATTTTCCTCTACTTGGTTCTCTACCATACCACAATAAAAATTTGCATTAGATTTTAATAAGTATAGTAGGGAAAGTAATTTTTGTTTAGGAAAATAAAACTTTTATGAAATGATAATCATATGAATTCTTGTTTAGTCTGCTTCATTTAATTAACGAGAGTGCCTGAACTGCTTTTTAATGCAGGCTGAAAAAAAGCCCAAATCCTCTGAAATCCTTTCCTACCTTTCTTCAGCTGGCAGGGGTTCTATGCTTTTGGAGGGATGATTATATCCAACATTTTACTCCAATTTTAAAATTATACTTATTTTCTCTTAAATTTGCATTATGGTGACTATGTTAGGTTTTAAAATTTATGTAACCCTACAATTTTCTTCATAATTTAAAATGACAGCAAATATTTGTAGGCTCAGTAAATGAAGAGAAATATACAAGCTAAGACTGTGCACATTACAGATAAAATAGGTCTAACATTTTAGTGTCAATATTGAATACATTGTTTGAGAAATGTGCACTTTTTTTCTTAATGACTTTTGGTAATTATACATCATATATAACAGTTTATGAGTGTTACCTTGGTCAGTAATTCTTTGATACAATATGGATAGGTTGCACAATTATTAAATGTGCCTAGAATAAAAAATGCTTGTCTATGTAACAGGCACTAAAATCATCATCTTCAAATTTAATTGAAAATAAGTTGTGGATTTAGTGGTAAAATGTAAAGTTATAAAATCTTTAGAAGAAAACATAGGACCAAATATACTAATCAAGTCAAAATTAATCCTGAAATTATACTTGAGTTTATAAACTTTGAATAAAAACTTGGAGAAAATTTTAGACATGACAGCTAAAATTATGATCCTCTATGGAAAAATTCATAATTGTTACACATCAAAATTAAAATATTTGGGTTAACAAAAGGCTGTATCATGGTGATAACAAATAAACTACATATTGGCATAAAATATTGGCAAACCTTCCATTTAGGTCAAATCTTGTATCTGGAATATATGCATAATTCTCAAAACTAAGCAAAAGTGAAAATTTCAATTCTTCCTTTCCTATCCTTATTCCTTTTATATATCTCACTTGTTTAATTGTTCTGGATAATGATTCCTGAACTATGAAAAAGAGTGGTGAAAATGGACATCCTCATCTTGTTTCTGGTTTTAGATAGGAAGCTTTCAGTTTTTGTCCATTTGGCTGTTGTTTGTCACAAATGGCTTTTATCTAATTGAAGACCATCTATTCTGATTTTCTGTAGGTTTTTTTTTTATCATTAATGAGTGTTGGGCTTTATCCAAAGCTTTTTCTGCATCTATTGAGATGATCAAGTGATTTTTGTCTTTGGCTCTGTTGATATAGTGTATTACATTTATTGATTTGTGTATGTTGAACCACCGTTGCATTCCTGGGATCAATACTAACTGGTCATAGAAGATCCCCAAAACTCTACAAAAGACTGCTAGATTTAATAAATTCAGTAGCACAGCAGGCTGAAAAGTCAGTACTCAAAAATCAATAGCATTCCTGTACACAAACAACAAACTCACTGATAGAAAAATCAGGGAAACCACACCTTTACAACAGCATCCAAAAAATGAAATCCTTAGGAATCAATCTAACAATGTAAGTATAAGATCTATACATTGATAATTACAATGCTTTGCAAAAAGAGATAGAAGAGGATTTCAGAAGATGGAAAGATATTCCTTGCTCATGGACAGGAAGAAACAATACTGTGAAAATGGCCATTCTCCAAAACTTTGATTGCAATCCCAATCAAAATATTATTAGCATACCCTACAGATATAGAAAACAAATTACTAAAATTCATCTGCAGGCAGAAGAGACTTACTGGGCAACAAGGACAAGTCAAAAGGCAACACAATCCCTGTTTTGAAAATATACTACAAAGCTACTGTGATAAAGTCATCATGGTTCTGACAAAGAAAGATCTGAAGAACAATGGAACAAATTAGAAGATGCAGACAGGAATACAAACACCTTTAGCCACCTGATCTTTGACAAAGGGTCAAAAAATGTTTGCTGGAAGAAAAATACCCTTTTAAAATAAATGATGCTGTAAAAACTGGTTTTTCACATACTAAAGACTAAAACTAGACCCATGCCTATCACCATGCACTAAACTAAAGTAAAAAAGGATCAAGGATTTAAATATAAAACAGCAACACTAACGCCATGGAAGAGAAAGTAGGTAGGAATCTTGAGGACATAGGGGTAGACAAAGTTCATGAACAAAAACTAAACCGCATGGGAAATCAAAGAATCAACAACTTGGGGATCTCATCTTACTAAAAATATTTGGCATAGCAAAAGGAATCACCAACAGAGTGACCCATGAGTTGAGGAAAAATTTCAGCCACCTGTCTCTCAGATAAAGGACTTCTGTCTAGAACATGTACTGAATTTTTAAAAATCAGTATCCCCAAATTTAAAGACCCAATCAAAAGCAAGCATCTGAGATGAGTACAAACTTCTCAGATGAAGAAATACAAATGACAAATAAACATATGAAAACATGTTCAACTTCATTGGCCATTCAAGAAATGTAAATTAAAACAACACTGAGAGCTCATCTCATTCCAGAAAGAATGGATATCATCAAAAAAGCAACCGAAAACAAGTGCTGTCAGGACTGTGGGGAAAAAGAAACCCTTCTCCACTGTTGGTGGGAGTGTAGACTGGTACAACCACTGTGGAAATCAGTGTGGAGTTGCCTCAACAAACTAAGATTATAGGTCCCATTTGATCTAGTTATCCCTTCCTGTGTATTTTTCTACAAGAATTGAAAACATAATATCACAGCAATATTTGCACACTCATATTTATAGCAGCACAATATGTAATAGATAAATATTAGAAACAACTCAAATGCCCATCAATTAATGAATGAATAAAATGATATGTTATTCTTATACAATGAGTACCACTGAGCTATACAGAGAGATAAATGAGGCTTTTATACGTAAATAATGCAAATAGACACCATACTCATAAGTGAAATAAATCAGACCCACAAGTGTAAGCATCATATTGTCTCCCTAGTGTAAGAACCTGAAAGAGTAAATAAAATCCAAAAGGAGCAATAGATATTGTGAAACGGAAAGAAACTGCTCAAAAGGAAAGAACAAATGGGATGGGGAAAAGAGAAAAGGAGAAAGGGAAATTACATATATATATATATATATATATCTCAGCTGATTTTTAAAAAATTACCATTATAATATTAAGAGATGATAAAAATATGGAGTTACTGAGTATCCCATTTGTCTTAGTGGGAATGTATACTAACATTGATATTCTGATATTCTGATAAATATTTGGTAGTGTAATAACTATACATGCACTTCTTACAAGAATGAACAGTTGTACTCTTGCATATTTATCTCAGAGAAATAAAAAGTTAGACACATACAAAAATCTGCGCATCAGTGTAACCAGTGCCTAGATCAAAACAACATTCCTGCATCCACGAGAACCTTGTTACTGTATTCTACCCAAGTGAGAAGCTTCAGAATTATTTGATTGCTATTAACAATTATTTGATTGTTATTATTGTTATTAACCTTATTTGATCAGTACAGCTAAGTGCAGACTATGCACTTTACATCTATTGCTCTGCTTGTACTCCGTTGGATTCTGAAGGCTTTGTCCGGGCTTGCGTAACCTGTGCTTGGTTTGCCTTGTTACATGCCCCCTATTTCCCTTAGGAACACCCTCTCTTCTTTCTCTCCTGCCTTAAGCTCCAATATCTCACAGATGGGTGTGTGTACCTTTCTCAAAACAGGAGTGAAAACAGTAACTACTCCAAGCTCTACTTACAAACTCATAGTACATGTTTAGTTGATCTAAAGAACACTTCTTTCTTTTCGAATAGGCTGGTGTCCTCTTATTAACAAATGTCAAATAAATATCAAGTAATAAAATATATCTGGTGACATTTCTGAAAATTCTGACTTTAAATATAACAGTCTTGACTAATGGTTTAGTACATCGTTTTGTCAGTTATAAGTTCTAGATTTTACCTATTCATGCCCTCCTAAACATTGCTAATTGTCTTTCCTTTTCATTTAACCAAACTTTTCTTATCACCAATTTCTATATTCATTTTACAGTGCATTCTAGACCCTCTGTTCTGTCAACAATCTATTCCTTCCACTTTTCCTTTATCTCCTGTAGGACACCACCTTGTGGTTGAGCAGGAGAGGCTGTGATTAACTTCTTTTTTGCAAATATTAACATGACAGAGGAAATCTAAGGCCTATATGGCTGGGAGAGAGGCTGCTTTTGGCATCTTGGGTGAAACCCACTCCCATGCTAAAGGCCAGGGAGAGGCCAGCAAACAGCCCTTGAAGCACTGTTGCCTCAAACTTGGATAAACACTGCAGCTGACAACGGTACATTTTTCACCTAAATTACTTTCCTGGGGCTTAGTAACTGCCAAGCAGGATACCTGCTAACTTTGAGCTACTGTCCTGAAAGCTATGCTAGAATGCATTGCTTCTCATCTCTCAAGTTCTGCCTGAGTCGCTAGATCAGCCCTTGTTTCCCCTTTTGCCACATAGCAAGACCGTTACCCATGTTGAAATTCTAATAAATGTAGACTGCTTTGAGCCTTGTGGTTTCTATCCTCCTCAGACCTTGACCGTCTCAGTTCCCCATTTGGCATGACTATGTCTGTCTGTTTCATTCCTACTCTATAATCCTTGGTGGATAATCTGCAGCTCAGGCCAGGCTCCCTGATGATCTCCTAGTCACAATGAAAAATGACAGGTAGGTTTTCTTTTGTTTAATGGGAAGACTATTTTTTTCATAAACCCTTAGAAATGAAAATTGGAGCCTCAGTCATGTGTGAAGTCCAGTGCTGTCTTTATTGCTGACCACTGGCACCCTTTTTGTAAATTAGGTTAGAATCTAATTTGCTTCTTCCAGATCCTCCCTCCCAACCACTGTGTTTCTCTAGAAATCCTCTTATTGTTGCCAAATAACCTTGCCTTCCAGCAATACCAAATTAAAAGCCTATTTATGACTTAGTCTTGACTTAAATACATTCCTGAATTTTTGCTTATTTCAAATTCTACCAGAAATTTCAAACCTAGCATAGGTGCTTTAGACATCCCTGCATTTCTCTGTATCTATTCTGATGGCCACAGGTGCAGTTTGTGATGACATTAATTCATGCATCTTATTACTCTAATACCATATTATCTTTTCACCTCATTTTCCTTCTTCAGGTGCTGACACTACATCTCCTAGTTGGTCTACTGAGAGTTCCAGTTCCCATTCAGACATCTCAGCACGGTATCTTCTTCCCTTCCTCCTCCTCTGTATTAATTTCTTCTTTGTCTGTTTTCTGCCTTATTTACTTTAGTTTTGCCCCTCCTAATCCCCACCCAGCACATTTGTCTATTACAGCTTTAGCGGCTTTCTGGCTTTCCAGCTGGGACTGCTTTCATCACTCAGGTACTGACATTAACATGCAGCACACCTGCCTCCTACTATTTTTTGAGCTCTTCTGGAAAAACTCCCAACTTGGGAAACTACAAATGTACATTCTCCTTCTCAATCTGAGGCCTCCACGTAATGCCTCAGTAAATCATGCACCTTTCCATTGCAGCCACCATAAAATTTAAGAGTTCAACTTGATTCTTGCCCTCAATATGGCAAGGTAGCCTTACATTTCCACCATTGGCTTTCTTTCTCATTTTTCACAACAGTTCCAGAAGTTTCTGATCACTTTTACCTTCTGACCCTAGGAAATCTTTCCCAAGGTTCTGGAGATGAACTTCTTTCCACTTACCTAGAAAGTGGCACCGAGTTCCTGCCTTTAGGACGCACCTGTACGTGTGCTGGTACTGATATGTGAGCTTTCTTTTCTCTCTCCTGCTCTCACATCTTTCACCTCTTGCTTTGAGCAATTTAAGGAAGCTTAGGTTTCAATTTTACCATTTAATCATTTTATGTTAATTTACTGTCTCACTGTGAAAATATGAATACAAATTCAAACTGTTCTCCATCAAAATTAAATGCAAGAGCCAGGAGTGGTGGCTCACACCTGTAATCCCATCACTCAGGAGGCTGAGGCAGGAGGATCCTTGAGTTCAAGGCCAGTCTGGGCTACAAAGATAGCTCAAGGCCAGCTTGAACTGCATAGCGAGACCCTGTCTCAAAAAGACAAAAATATTTAAATGCAAAGTACGGTATGCTACTTTTTAAAATCCTAAGTAGTGTAAAAGAATTTTTAGGACAACTGGAGAGTTTTTTTGTCAGGACTACATAAATTAATAACATTTATTAGCACTAATTTTACTGATTTTGATAATGATTAGTAATTATTTATGAAAATATTTTTAAACTAAAGTAAAAATCAGCTTGTGTTTATTCATGTGAAGAGATACTAACAACTGGCAAATCTAGATAAAATCCATACAGATATTCTAACCGTTTTTGACATGACATGATACATTTCATCTTTTGCAAACAGAAAATTAATCTTCTGTGATCTGTGTTCCTTTACTTCATTCCTTACCACAGCCAGACTAAACCATGGATTTTTCTATATTCAAAACTTTGCTGTCTGTTTACCTTGTATGTCATTGCAATATAGTAAATTCCATCCCAAAACATCTACTCAATTTAGTATTAATTTCCTGAATGATTTAACTTGATTCAATTCTAATAGAACTGACAAGTTCATAATAAGAGCAGCAAATAGTGAAATTGCTGTCTTCAAATATAATCCCAAGGAAAGCATGTTTTCCAATTTCAGAGAGAGAGGAAGATTGATTAAGATTCTCTTGAAAAACAGATTTTAAGAAGCTGGATCACGATACTGTGCTGAGTGTCAAGTTTAAAATCTGCAGGCCAGAACTGCAGGACGGAGAGCCCAAGAAAAGAGAGACTTTTCAGATTTCAACTTACTGCAATTTTGACACAAATCCCATCTTCCTCATGAGAACTGGGTTGTTTTTCCTGAAGGCCTTCAATATAATAATGAAGATAAGGTTCATGCACATAAGTATGGCAGGTGCGAAGTTTTATACAAATTGTGTTGATGTAAGTGTTAAAGTCTTTACAGAAACATTTTTACCAAACACTGCAGCACCGTCGCCTAAGATGCCACATAAAATAAACTATCTCAAATGTTAAATTGTGTGTCACATTTTGTGTGAAAATATTTTAACCTAGCTAAATTTGAAGGCATGGGAGTAATCAGTGTATATTGGTAGTGTTACAATAAACAAAAATCCTAGAACTTTGAAATAAATTTTATTTGCATTGATAAGTAAATAGACTAACATTTCCATGTATAACTAAATTTGTGAGGATTATCACATTTCCAATTTTGTTTATATAATCTTGTATCAAAGTTCAGTAAACAGGCAACTTCTTTTCCTTTGTTTGTTAGGAGAAAAACTATATACATTACAGACATTGAGTTCTTTTAAATAAAACATGTATAATTGATTTCTGTTTCATTTGATTAATGTATGTGTAAAGGGAAATATATTATTTTCTGACTTAAATATTTGCATTACATTTTTAAAAGATTACCCAAAGTAAAATTGTATACGTCCTTATTAAATTCACTTAAAGTATAAATACAATAGTTTAGTGTGTATAAAACCTTTAAATAATATTTTTACCAAGAAGAATCTTTAACCAGGATAACAACAGCTTAATGATATGAAAGTAATAAATCTGAATAGTAGAATTTAAATAATTTTGAATAGGCCACCGTCATTTTTAATTTCACAGTAAAGACATTGAACATGTACACACAAAAAACAAACAATTTAAAATGCTTGAGAAAGTGTTTGCTTTTTCAATTTTATTTTTAGAGAATGCATTATTTACAGAGCAATCATCAAATAATTTATTTTCACTTTTTCACAGTTACCTTTTTTAGTAACATTTAAGTACTTTCCTTGCAGAGGTTGTTGTATGAGCGAATAAGTAGCTACTCCAGCTGTTCTATTCAAAATGATACTTGAGGGGCTGGGGATATAGCTCAGTGGAATAAGCGCTTGCCTAGCAAGCGCAGGGTCCTGAGTTCAATCCCCAGTACCGCAAAATGATACTTGAAATGCGAAGCACGACACTTTCCCTAAATCTGTTTCTTTTCTAACATGTTTTTATATTGCCCTTTTTGGAATACTTGTGCTGTGTTTACTGACCTTGAATATTTGAGTACTGAACAAAGAATATGTTGATGTTTTGGTAGACTTAGTACATAAAATACAAATAATGGCTATTGAAATGTCCAAACTTTAGTTTGAGATTACAGATTTTTCTTAATTAGCCATTTTTGTCTCTCTTTATTTAATGTTTTAAAAGATTAGATGAAGACAAAAAGTGGTAGCATAACATGCAAGTATGAATGAATTTGGGTCACTAGCACTTAGGCAGGCCATATATTACAAAGTATAGTAAAGCATTTGCTGTTGCTCTCAGCAGCTAAAACTGAAGAAATATTCAATTTAAATTTTTTTTCTCAAGTCAATACAAACATCAGCATAATACTTACAATTAGGTTGCTTGGATAAGTATTTAAATTGTATGTAAATGCTGTTAGTTAATGGAAATGTCAGTAGGTTCTCTAAGATAAATGATTGGTATTTCTTGTATACAGTATCACTCAGATGAATGTTACATGAATTTTCAGGGAATTTGGGTCATTCATTAAGTTAAATAGATATACTCAATCTGACTATTTATTATTGATTTAGCAAACAAGAAATAAAAATTATCTTCTGTGTAATTTTAACCATGTGTTAATTGTAATGTAATAATATACAGGAAAGTAATGGTTTATTATAGAATATTTACATTAAGATTAGTAACTATAATTTATTGCCTAGCTCAATAATATCCACTGATGTCTCTTAAATATTTGTGAGAAGGAAAGAATAGGATTGTTGTTTATTCATGTGCCAATATTTTTCACATAGCAAGCATTATTTTAGAATTAATTTCTGAAAGCTTCATCAGGAAGTAAAATGTTCATAATCTATTTGAGAAATCTAGACCGAAACCCTAAGAATACATATCAACTTAAGACGTTGAAAACCATATTGTCTCTAGCATTATTCACTTTTCTAAATATAATTTTTCCATGTGTATTATTTTTGCAATTTTAGCAGTAATATTTGAAAACATACCTATATTTTTGTTAGAATTTGAGATTTTCTAAAATTAAGATGTGAATTTATCTGCTCTAGTGTAATTATAAACAAATTCTTACCTATTTTCGTAATTTTTATATTTACCTATAAAATTATTATTAAATTATTTGTCTAGTTTTTTGGGAGGGTCGATTTCTACAGCTTAAAAATAAATGAAATGTCTTTCTTTTGCAGCAGAACTGTTTCTGAATATTACTATGGAGTCAGAAATTGAGATAACTATTATTTGCCTCCCTTTATCATTAGATACTCATTAAACACCAAATATGTCAAAAGGAAACGGTGACAGGGTGAATTATAAATGTGTTTGGCTTTGAGATCTTCCATAGTAACTGGTGGCACATACTTCTGAGTGTGCCTGGGTGGGTCATGAATGTATGTTCTTGGAGTCTCTTATGGCTTCTGTTCATGTTCCGAAACTTTCCAGGAGACTAAAATTAAGGTTGGGAATTAATTTTAAGGCAGCTCAATATTCTGGCTGCAGAATTAAACCATGGTGTAGCTTTTCTTGAATTTTATACTCAAAAGGAAGGGGAAAAATGCATCCATTTTAAGGGTATATAGTTTTGCAAGAAAGGAAAAAGCTTCCAAGTCGTGACAAAGGACAGAGAACTTCTGAATAGATTATAATTAAAAAGGAGGCAAATACTTCACATCAGGCCCGTAGGAAAAAGTGCATCTTAAGAATCTGCAAGACCCAACCTTTGCAAATCAAGGGTGTTAAAGATTAAAGTTTAAGTCATATGAAAAGTTTGCCTTTGGGAAGACAGCTCTAGAGTTTCAGAGTTCAGCCATATACACACTAGGTCTTGTGCAACTGTGACCCAAACGGGCCAGCCACTGCTTAAACTGGCAGCAGATCTTGGTTTCATTTATGCATTGCTGCTATTAACAGAATGCAGAATTCAAGAGTCCTGTGGTCAAAGTTCTCAACCCAGATTACAGAACATGTGGGGGATCCAGCAAATGTGCCCCTGAGAGGGAAATGGGTGGAGTGAGTGTGAAGCTGAGAGTATAGCGGAGAGCCCAGGAAGCTGGAAAACCCAAGAATGTAGAGTGTCTGAGGAAAACCCGAGGCAGTGAGTCAAAGTGTCCCAAGAGAGGCCACGAGCTCTGCTACCAGAAACACCACAGGTGCAGACCACCCAAGCTCACTTGAGCTCACCTGTTTCCATAACCTGTCCCAAGTGCCAAGAACAGAATAACAAGAATTAGTTCTCACCTTGTTGGCCTGAGGTCTTGTTTATGTCTGATTCCATTGCATTCATTTGTTCCTCTTTTACTTGGAATGGGACTATGTATCCTGAAACATTGTATTCTGCAATGTTAACTTTCTTTGTTTGGATTTTATAGCGGTTCACAGCTAAAAATTTGCCTTGCATTTCCGAGGCATGGGCTCCGGATTTTTTATGTACTTGGATTTTTTATAAATGCTTAAACTAACTGATAAGATGTTGGTAATTCATAGAAACAGACTAAATGCTTGTTTTATAATAACGTGGACATGTCTTTTGGGTGCAATGGACAAAATGTTACCATTTAGTTCTAGAGCGTCCCCTAGAGGTCTCATATGTTTCAAAAGTGATTGGATCTTGGGTTCTTACAGGGATTGGAACCCTGGTGGAGGTAGGTCACTGGGGATATAACCTGGAAGGATGCATCTCCTACCCTAGGTCCTCTCATCTCTCTTTGTGTATCACGGCATGAACATTTTTCATCCCCTCAATCACTTCCACCACAACAGTTTTGCCTTCAAGCCAGACTAATAAGGACCACAATTGTGCACCAAAGTAAATACCTCCTTTAAATTGTGGATGCAGTGCATTGCGTCTGAGGGGAGTGAAGGAGTTTAAAACAGGACCCGTGTGTGCTAACTCCCTATTTCTCTTACACTTTTCTACTCCTCACCCTTCAGAAACGAAGCTCCAGCCCTCCCTTCTGCCGTGCTTCCACACGAAAACCAGCAGACCATGAACTGTATGCTCTTAAAATGTAAGCCAAATTAGTCCTTTCCTTTTTCAACCTGTGATTGTCAAATATTGGTCTCCGAAATGAAAACAGTGGCAGTGAAGATTGACACCAGAGAAGTGGACGTGTTTTTGTAACTGTTCATAATCATGTGGTTTAGAGACCTCTAGAACTGCTTTGTGGAAAGAATTTGGAAAGGTTAGATGTGCAGACTAGTGAAGTCTTAAAATACTGTATGCAATTCATTTTGCATGGCTCTCATAAGAACTCAGAGGACCTGAATTATTATAGAATTAGAGAATATTGTTTGGGCAGAGAAAGTTGAGTTTAGGAATAAGGGCTCCATTGGCAGATGGATAAGAGTGCATGTGTGTTATTTTCTGGCAGAATATTTGTATACATTGTGTCTATATTATGATATTTTTGCAAGAGATTGAAATTAAGCTCAGTAGAATAATTCATCTGGTTGAAGAGATTTCAGTTCAACACAATATTTAGGATGCGTTATGGGTACTCTTGGTTTCTTTTAGCCAGGTTAACAGTGAGAATCACGGAAAAAAAAAAAAAAAGGAGCAAAAGTTTTTCCACAGCTTAAATTTTGGCCCATAT
The DNA here is from genome assembly GCA_004027595.1 of Dinomys branickii. NCBI lineage: Eukaryota > Metazoa > Chordata > Mammalia > Rodentia > Dinomyidae > Dinomys > Dinomys branickii. The sequence goes on along the minus strand of PVLD010023102.1, from coordinate 8,357 downwards.
GCTCAGCCATTTAGGCCCTCCGTGATTACTGGAGCCATAATATCTGTTGTCCTGATTCCTGTCCATCCTGCTGTCAGACGTTGGTGCTTTCAAAATAATGCTGGCTTTACCAGCATGAATACTATAATAGTTGTGACATCAGGGTGGTTCCCATCTAGATTTCAAAAAAAAGTGTGGAGAACAAGCACGGAGCCCATGAATGGGCAATATGTGAAATGGTGAAAATGAAGGCAAAGGCACAGCGGAAATCCCAGAAAGTTGAACCTGCCAGGAATGTGAAGTCTGCCTAGGAAGGCTGCAGGCATCGACTGGATCCAGCGGAAGAGACGGGCCATGTGGGCTGATAATTCTCTTATTGCTACCAAAGTCTGAGTTTGAAAGGAACATAATTTTACTGAATAGCTCAAAAACTTCTTTCTGAGGGAAGTTAGAATTTTCTAAACATAATGAAGAGTAATCTATAAATCTTAATGCTGACATAAAAATGTTATTTTGTAAGTAAGAAAGTAAAAAACGGAAGCAAAATACAGCAAAATCCAGAGCCCTATAGCTGACTAGAAGGCCACCTAGATGGCTTCATAGCTGCTCAACATCAGCAGGTGAATAATTAAGAAAAATGTTGTGTTTTTACATTTTATTATGCTACTCTGCCATAAATAAGTGTAGGTTTGAATCATTTGTAAGAAAATGAGTGTACCTTAAGCACATAGTGTTAAGTGAAATCAATCAGACACACCACATAAACTTGGTAAACATTACTTGTATCTCTTATACAAGTAATTTAAAGAAATAAATTGAAGAACAAAGTAAAAGACAGATAATAGGAAACAGAGGCACATCCTTTGCAAAAGGAAAAAGGACCAAGAAATGGAGGAAGAGGAGAAGTGGAAAGGATAGATGAGGAAAGAAGTACATGTTATATATATGAACGAACTCTGCCTGAGTAATGTAATCATGTAGAACAAACATACTAACATAAAAGGAACTAGATTTCAATGAGTCCATGCAAATTAACATAATACTAAATTTCCTCATATCCTGAAATTTTAAGCATAAGGAAATCAGGTTCTTTCAGTTGTTTAAAATTGTTTTAATTAAATGTAAAATGAATTATATGTAAGACCAATGTATGAGTATAAAGTAAAATAATGATTTTTATGAGTAAATTTTTCTAAAATTATAATAGTGTGTGAAGCTTCTAATTGTAAAATTTTTCAAGCATTTCTTTTACAATTAATGATTTCAACTTTATATATTTTGGTGTTTTCTTATTAAATAAGTTCAATTCTAAAATTAGTTTCAAATATTAGTGTTTAGAAAACAGATTGTGTTATTAACTGCATACATTTATCATTGGTATTTTTAAAGATTATATGTCATCAAGTGTATGTACAGTGGGTGGACATCAAATGGATAGACAGAGAGATGCATAATTTTCCAAAGAACTAATCTAATGTCTTGCATTAACCACTTTGAATAAAACAATATATAACATAACTACCATTGTTAATTTCCTATTATCTTGTTTTAAAATTCTGCATCTTTATTTTTTTTGTCATTTTGTTTATGTGGTTTTGTTAGTTTGTTTTTTTATTTTCCTCTTCAAAATAAAAAAAGAAAATGTAGATAGCTGGGATATCTTTATTGCTTATGTCTATTGCTTTATTGAAAGAAAAGTTAGTGCTTAATTTTTTTTCTTGACCAATTTTGCATGCTTATATCTAGAAATCAGAACAACTAATTTGAAGGAACAATATGCAATATAACAACCATTGCTGAACTCCTACCATCTTGTTTAATGAAGAATTGCATTATTTCTAAGGTTTGTAAATTGTTATTGTTTTTAATTGTTTGATCAATCTTGCATTCTTACAACTTGTAATCTAAGCAATTTTGTTGAAAATAACAATATGTAATATCACAAACGTTAATTCCTATCATCTTGTTTTGAAATCCTGTATCATTTTCGTTTTTGTGTTGTCTTGTTTTTTACTTCATTGTTGTTGTTTTGTTTGTTTTTTTCTCTTTAAAATAAATATAGAAACAGATTTTGGCCAATCTATAGTACAAAGTTGAATAAGAGAAGCTAGATGACATTTCTGATTAGATCTGAAATTCGATGCTACAGAGAATTTATTTCATGTTAGTAATTACTTAACCTAAGAAATAATTTATTAAGAATTCTTTGGAGAAAAATAATGCATCATTTATGTTTTGGAAACTTTGTTCTTATAGGTGAAATAAGAGAAAATTATCTTATTAAATAAGATATAATTATTTATTTAGTCTAAAAGTATCTACATATCCTTTTACTATTTTTTCAATATATGGACTATATATCATATATATCCCTATATGTGGTGTATAGTCTGGATTTGAAGATAAAGGCAAAGAAAACATCGCTTTTGTGATTGAGAATAAGGTACATAGTTTAAGACACATCGATGTGTACTTTTTTATAACTAGTGACAGATGAAATTATTACCTCTAGTAGGCTTTACATTCTTGCTAGGAATTTGGTGCTCATCTAAACCAGTACAGGTACATTCTGCCACTTTAGTAATGAAGTAACAACACAGCAGCATTCAGATTGAATTAGGAAACCATTTTCACTCCCTCGCCAATTGGCACAGTTCACCTTCAAGCATGTTTGCTAGTTGAGCATCTAAAAACAGTGCAGCACCTGAGTTCAGAAATCTGTCTAGAATTTCTCAGTCCGTACTTAATGCAACCATGCAAATGATAATAGTCTTCCAGAATTTGCAGCCATTTCCATTAATTGATAATTGTGAGCAAATTCAGAGAAATCAGTAAGAAAAGGGAGTCAAGGTTGGACACCCATATTCGTGCTCTTGTTTCTTGGCCTTGACCTACATTTATATGAAATGTTCAGGAATTGTTAACTTAAAATAGTGTTTTATTCAACTTGCTTTAAATATATAAAATCTGTGGTCTATGTGAGAACAGTCACACACTGAGTTCTGTGGGAGCCAAATATTAGAGAAATATTTCACTACGTTGGAAACTATGTTACCCATAATCAGGGAATATATTTTGTCCATCTATGCATCTCTTCTGTGAACTTAAATTTTCCACATAATTTGTGTATAACATATTACCTTACATTATTCTAATTTGATTCATTATAAATGAAATAAATTAATGAAATATTAAGAAATGTCTCCATCGCCACGCATTCTCTATAGGAGTACAAAAGGGAAATATAATAGTAAAGAAGCCGGTTGTGGGGGCGCACGCCTGTGATCCCAGCACTCGGGAGGCCGAAGCAGGAGGATCATTGTGAGTTCACAGCCAGCCTGGGCTACAAAGTGAGCTCAAGGCCAGCCTGAATTGCACAGCGAAATGCTGTCTCAAAAAGACAAAAAAAAAAAAAAGAAATAGTAATAAAACATAAAAGAGCATACATTTTGCTAGAGTTCAGATTATATGTACTAAAAATATGTATTCTCAATACTATTCCTAGTGTGCTTATTAAAACAAAACTCAGCTCAGTTATAAACAAAAACACTCCAATAAAGATAAATTTTTAAATTTTCTCCTCCAATTGTTAATGATTTTCTTCCCACTGGAGAAATTAAATATAAATAAAATAATAAAAACTAAGGCAATCTGACATATATTTCCATATCTTTGTATATCATATACAATTATTTAGTTATATTGTGATTTGTATTATCACATTTAATATGCACAATATTTTGAGTTTCTTTTATCATATAATATAAAATGAATTCCACAGTGGCGTGTCACTATTTTTTAATTTCATGTTTTTTTGTACAGTATTTTCATGTGTTAGATATTTCCTTAAATATTTAATGAATGCAAAATCATCTACAGCTCAAAATGCTCCCTTCCAAATAATCACTACTAGCTTCATAGGTGATTAAATTGAAGAATATCTTAATAAATTTTTACAAGTTCCCACAGCAAGCACAGGCCAAAGCTGATATTTGAAAATAACAACTAGTCTCTAGATTTCCAATACATTCAAAGCTTCCATTATTCATAGAACTGCAAATTGCTGGATAATTCTTTATGTGCTCTGGAAATATTTATAACAATGAACATACATGTTGATACTGTAGTATTTCATCTTGTAATTTAACAAATTGGTAGACAACAATCTTGCAGTAATCCTTTGATATTATATTAATTAAAAATGAGATTGAGTATAAATACAATTGACAATATCTATTTCTATTTTCTTTGTTTACATGGTACCTAACTCGATTTACAGTAGTATGATATTGTACACACTACAGTGGTATTTTGGTATTTTCTGAGCAAATATTCCTTGCATGTGAGACTTTTCTATCCACTGAGGCATGTATTTCTGTTGCAAATTAACAGTATTTATTTAATTTAAAATATTAATGGAGACGATTTTGTATATTTTTATATGTATGATATTTAACTTTGTACTTATGAACAGAGTCTAATTTGTTCATAAAATATTCCTGTCTTCGATATCATTTTATAAATTTACTCTCGTACATTCCATTCCACTTTAATTAAATATCCTTATGTCTTTATTTTATTATTTTTGTACTATATTAGATGCAGTTTTCCTTAGTCCTATTACAAAGTACTTCTATTTTGAGTATAAATAAGTAATTGATTTCAAGATATTTTGTTTTTCTATTCTCTATCTTTCTAACATTTCAAGTAATATTTGTACCACAGCTTGCACGCTCTAAATTTGAGTGTACTAATTTCTGGCTAAAAGAAATTAAAGGGAAAAAATGGTAAATTTACTACAGTTTTGTTGCATAACATACATGGGTGTTCTACATTTATCTCCTCATTATATTTATTTCCAAGATCTTAAATAGTCATTCTATACATTTTGCATAATTTATATAGTCATTATTTGCAGAGACAAATAAAATATATTTATTTGAAATTATATCTACCTATCTATATATTTATAAATGCATCCTCTGTTCTTTACTTTCAAATTCTTAACTTGCGAGTTAATGAAAGGATGGTGATTTCTCACCATCTCAGGCTCTTCTCCAATAACAACACAGTCTGTCATTTTTTGGTAATTGTTTAAATTCAATTTATACATTTAGTATGTATATCTGAAAGATACCTTCAAGCAATACTATTTAACTTTTAATTGCTATTTCAATCATGATAATGCAAGAAAATGAAAAGAAAAAATGGGGAAAAGTTAGTCTCTTCGACAAATGGGTATCACCATGCAAAAGGACTGAATTTAACATTTGACTGATACAATACACACACCAGAAAAAAATCTCAACAAGGAGTAAAAATTTACATTTAAAATCTGAAATGCTAAAACTCATAAAAGAAAAGAGAGGGAAAAACCTTCTAGACATAGAATGTGTCCATGATTTCTTAGATATGACACTAGAAACATACTTAATATGATAAAAAAATGCAAGTCATAGCAATAAACTAAAAAGCTTGTGCACTACAAAAACATCAACAAATTGAAGTTAGTCTGTAAAATTGGGGAATATATTTACAAAGCAACCTTGATAAAGGATCAGTATCCAGAATGCATAAAAACTCCATATAACCCACCAATAGCATCACGATTTTATTGAGTTTAAATTGCAAATGATAAGCAGATGTTACACTACAGCACACGGTCACATGCATGACAGTTACATGATGAGGTGTTTGATACCATTAATCACCAGAGAAAGGCAAACCAAAATTACAGAGAGTTCTCACCTGCGTGAAGGACTATGATCAAGAAGGCAAAGATAACAATTATGTTAGGGTATGGAAAAAAGGGAACACATATACACTGTTGGTGGAATGTAAGTTTACACAAACACTTTGTCAAAAAATAAGGATTCAATTACTATTGAATCCAGCAATCTCACTAGTGGATATGTCTAAATGAATTTAAGTCAAGAGATAAAGAAATATCTGTATCCCATGATCACTGCAGTAATCATAACACTTAATTTCTGAAACAATTTAAGTGTCTATTGTCAGTTGAATGAATAAAATGAATTTTGTATATATATAGTTAGTATTCATTTGTAAGGATGTGGAAATCATACCATTATTTGAATGCATGTATAATCTGAAGTACTTTGTAAGTATAATAAGCCTTCCCAGGACAAATGGCAAGTGGCCCCCACTTAAATAAGATTGCTAACATAATCAGGTACAGGAAAGAATGGTGGTTGCCAGGGGACAGCGGAGGAATAAATGTCAAAGGCACAGTCCTTGGTGCCTGTTTTTAAAGAAAAGGAAAATACGTAGATTCCTTCAGTGTTAAATAATGGAAGAAATACCGAAATTTTAGTATTTGAAGTGTTGGTCTATATGTTTAATCAACAAAATATACTCTGTCACATACATGAAGATATAGTAAGGAAGGATCAATTTCACATAAAACACCACAAAAATGATTACATTTTCTGTAGCAGCAAAATTTGACATTTTAATCAATAGAAGAAAACTAATAGCCTGAAGTATGTGCTATTATTTTTACTATGAACCAAATCAAACTAAGCCATAAAGAAAATAAAGATTAAAAGACTGAATTGTCTTATTAGAAAACATGGAAAGGAAAATTTATCCTTTTATAAAATATCAACCATAAATTCAATTAGTAGAAAGAAACATAATTAAAAAATAAATTTGAAAAACTGAAAAATGGAGTATTTCTCACCAGCATCATATAAATATAGTAATTTGAAACTTTTAATGAAGTAAAAATATGTACAAACATTCATGTAAGTAAAGGATATGTGTGAAAAGCATAAACACTTGTACATTAAACTCATATGCGTAAACTGGGTTCACTGGGCCCATCTCTTCCTTTTCTCCTGTAAGTCTGTACCTTGGTATGTTGTTGATGAATTGTGCAATAACTCTGATGTCTTTTATAACACAAAACATTGGCCATTGTTTGTGTTTTATTCCATTCTAAGCATATGCGGTGGTGTAATGCCTTACAAAGAAAATAACAAGGGCAAAGTATCACAGGGAAATTTGTCAGATAATTGGGGCTGGATCTCATAAGAGAGAATTACAGTAGAGGAAAAAACGTTCCTGTCCAGTGAAGTATGCAAAAATATTGTGAAACACACTGGTAATTTGACAGGTGAACAGACAGGTATAGCATCACTAAGATGTACAAAAACAACAAGAAAATAAAAAATATGTCAATTGTCCCTTACAACAAAGTACAGGAAAACAAAACATACATGCTAGCAGTGTAAGTGATACTCGTGCATGGAAAGTGCAGTTACCAAAAATTAGTCAACCTTGAGAAGTGTGAAGCTTTTCTATAATCACTCAATAAATTTTAGAAATTCAATATATTGATTTCATAATTTTTTTCTTGGTAAGTGCTTATTGTTTAATATAATAAAACGCACATTAAAATCAGCAATTCATCAATAGAAATATTCTAAAGAAATGTTGGTCAGACAAACCCATGTTTATGCACCATGACCACAAAGTTAATCATATGTCCCAAGTTACAAAGTAATTTTTTTTTAGCATAAAAAAAGTACAATCAAAACTGATCTACAGACAAGGTGACATGGGCTTAACAGTGGTTGTTGCTTTACCTATTAATATCTTCGAAGTGTATATATATATATGAACCCAGATACAGACATGCAAAATTGGTCAGACAATCTCCTCAACAACAGAAAAACACAACAAACAAAAAACCAAAGCCAAAAAAAAAAAAACCCACCAATAGTTGCTGCTTTGCATATTGATATCTTCGAAGTGTGTGTTCAGGATAACACAAACAGACATACAAGATTGATCAAATTTAAGTGATATCATACAATAGTAGAACCATGTTAGCCCTCCTGCATATATGTATATTCAAATATACATACATACATTTTTGTCTCTTTCTTTTCTCCTTTGCCTCATCCCATCTGTTCTTTGTTTTTGAACAGATTGCCTTCATGTCTCTTAGTTTATGTTCCCACCCTCAGGTTCTTACACCAGTGATACAATACGTTGCCTGCTCATGTACCGCTGATTTATTTCACTTGTGAGTATGGACTCCAGTTTTGACCACTTGCCTACAAAGTCCCCAAAACTGTCTTTCTTTATAGCTGAATAATATTCCATTATATAAAAATGCCACAATTTTTTAATCCAGTCTTCTGTGGATGGACATTTGGTTTGTTTCCACATTTTAGCTATTACAAATTGTGCTGCTATAAACATGGGTGCACATATATCAGAGTGATATGATGTTTTCAGATCTTCTGGGAAAATACCCAGAAGAGGAATAGCTGGTTTGAATGGAACCTCTAGACCTAGTTTGCTGAGAAATCTCCAAACTGCTCTCCACACTGGTTGCACCAGTCTGC